>JARFJB010002260.1:0-127500 GCA_036346205.1 Vesta saturnalis | reverse complement strand
TTTTTTTTTTTGTCAAAGTCCAAAATTGATTTTGACATCTAATTTAAATTTAAATTGAAATATCTTCTTTCAATGCTGCTTCAATGTTTTTAACTGTATCCACGATCGTAAGTTATTATCTTATCTTAATTTATATGTATTATCAACGCATAACTTCTTGTAGATTGGTTGACAAAGGTAATAAATTTACTGAAAGCTTCCCTTTGAACAAAGGATCTTTTCTTTATTTTAAACTAGCCCCACAACCTTGGCTGCTACCCACTAAATCTTTCTTATTGTTTTATATATATATATATATATATATATATATATATATATATATATATATATATGTTTCAAGAATACACGCAACTTTGGGAAATGATAGATCTATATTAAAAGTTATAGACTAAGTAAAGTGCTTCGTTTGCGAGATATGCAGTTATAAAAGTTGATGTTTGAAATACTGCCAGGAAGGTATTTTTCTCATTCCTGGTATAGTAAATAGAGATATAAAGTACATTGGACTTGGCTTAATAATACGTTTTTATTATGTACAGTGACGTAGAGCGCAAAGGGTAATACAACCTTTTAACCCCTAATTTCTACGTCAATGCAGTACATTTTTTTTTATTAAAATACGAAACCTGGATGTTTTTCAGAAAAAATAAGGTACACTTTGTCTAACTCGATAGCTGTAACAGTTAAGCACTATTGGACTTTATATTTTATATGAAAGTTTATGTTAAAATGATTAGATCTATCATTTTCTGAAGTTACGTATATTCTTCCCGAAACACTGATTTTCACGGCTTGATGTTGTTTCCCTAATAAGTACTACAGAATAATAATAACCTGCCTAAGCAGTTGGTAATAAATACCTAAAAACGCAATGTCTTAGAAACAGTTCAGTTATCGAATTAGATAGCATACCTTTTTTATCTGAAAAATGTCAAGGTTTCATATTTTAATAAAAAAAAATTCAATTTACTCCATTGACGTAGAAATTAAGGACTAAAATATTGCACTGCCCCTTGCGTTCTACGCCACTGTACATAATAAAAACGTATTAATAAGCTAAAACCAATGTACTTTATACCTCTATTTATTAAATCAAGAATGAGAAAAATACCTTTTTTCGTTTTAGAGATATTTCAAAAATCAACTTTTTTTTGTAACTTTGACACCGTGTATCTCGAAAACGAAGCACTATTGGACTTACGTTTATATGAAACGTATTTTAGTTAATACTACTGGTATTAGGTTGGTTAAAAGGGTAAGGTTTTAAAGAATTTTATGCCTATTCTAATGGTACGACAAAATCTAATTTAATTTGTTTAGTTTTAAAAACGTAAAACCTGCATTTTCAAATATCCCTCATATATGATTAATTTGACATCCTCCATTTTGATTTGCGCATTTTACAGACATTTTTTGAAGATCTCTATAATGGTACCAAAAAAAATATTTAGTTTTCGAGATATTATTTACATTTCTGTTTTTTATATGGATTGGATAGGATTTTCTGTGTGTTCGATAGCAATTGTTATTCTGTTTTCATTGATTTATTGCAACGTCATAAAATATTTTAACTTCCATTCAAAAAATTAAAACATAACTTCCCCGTTGGTCATGATTTAGAAAATACACCTCATCTCACAATATCTGAATTTAATTGATTGCGCGTCATAAGAAACACAATATAAAATTAAATACTTATCTTTTTTGGGATTTTTTAATGGTGTACTTTAAATTATATAATCTAAACGTTTCGATAACACTTACAGTTATCTTCGTCAGTAATAATGTTTGTTAAACATTGTTAAAGATGTAGTAAACAATTTTGTCAAATTTGAAAAATTAAAACATAAACATAAGCCTGCTATTAGTATAACAGTTTGGGAAACATGTAAGTGTTATCGAAACGTTTAGATTGTATAATTTAAAGTACACCATTAAAAAATCCCAAAAAAGATAAGTATTTTATTATGAGTGTTAATGGTGAAAGTTTACATTTTCATACAATATAAAATTATTTATGAAAATGGAAACTTTCACAATTATTACATAAAGGGTGTCCCATTAGTGTGTAAAAGTCCCATACCTCCGTTTGTAGACTAGATATCAAAAAATTGTAACCAGCTATGAGCTTCTCATTTTACAATTAATAAGGGATATACAGGGCGTTTTATAACTCCGTGGTCAACCAAAGTTGTTTTTTTATAATGGAATACCCTGTATATTATTATGAATTTGAATTGCGCTTACATTACCCATCACGCCAATATAAGATTTTGATATGTTATACTGGGTATTTTAAAAGTTATGACCAATTTTAGATAAAAAATGTTATTACTTCAACGTCCTGTACAGCTCAAGATAATTAATAGCATTTAGCATTCAGAATTTCTCATTATGATGTACATTCATACAAAAATTTTTTATAATTATTGATTAATTTGTATACAGGGTAAGTCAAAACACGCTTATAGAATTTTATATGGTGTTTGAATAGACCTTTATTAAGTCATTCATTTTTGTGAACCGTTCCCTATACCGCTTTCCGTTTTTTAGATATTTCCAATTAAATAATGAAATACTCATGTTTGATTATTTTTTAATGGGATCGAGTAGCCTTTGCGATCATTATCTTGGTTTACACTAAAATATAAATTATGAATACGAATGATCTGTACATTGTGAAGTTTCAAATCTGGTCAAAAAGTCGTAGGATGGAGAATAAACAATTATCTTTAGCCATAACCATCCAAAAAACTTAGTTTGAGTATTACTAATGATCTCAATTTTTGGATCTAGTTATCCATGAAAAAATAAATACATTTTCTTTAATTTGACATTTGTCATTAACAACTATAGAAAGTTGTTTGTGTTTGAAACTGTGTTTATTATTGATGTAAAAATCAACTCTAAAATCAATTTTGATAGAAATGAATTAGTTGATATGCTATCAGCAATTTTTAGTAGTGACGAGAATTTTTGTTGGCAGCTAGAATTTATAGACAAAAATTTCCGGAGCGCAGGCAACCTCAACGAAAAACATGGGAAAATTTGTTGGAAAGACTTAAACGTACAGGTAGTGTAGCGTATGAAAAACATAAGGAGAAAAACGAACCTTAAATGAACAAAATGAATTTAATGTACTATTAAGTGTTACAGAAGATTCACACATTAGTACACGTGCAATGTCTAGTTAAAGAGGAATCAACAAAACATCAGTAAAAACTTTATTAAAACACAAAATGCATCCTTATCACTTACAAATGCACCGCGGGTTGTTCGAAAATGATTATCAAATGAGAGTAAATTTTAAGTGAATGGGCCTTAGATAGAAGTAACAATCAAAATGATGTTTTCGATTTTGTTCTCATGGGCCATGAAGCGATAATAAATAAGACTGGATTTGTAAACAGACGCAATTACCATTATTATTCAAATACTAACCCTTACGCGATAAGAACACGCAGTCAAAACCGATGGTCTATTAATGTTTGGGGTGGAATCATCGGAGATTACGTTGTGGGACTCCGTTTCTTTGAAGAGCGTGTAACTGGTGAAATATATTTAAATTCTTTGCGCACTCATCTCCCTAGATTAATGCAACATGTTCCTCTCAATATAAGACGTCGGATGTTGATTTTGCACGATGGCGCTCCTGTGCATCATTCCCAAATGGTCCGAAGCAACCTAAACGTAGAATACCCAAACCGATGTATTGGAAGAGATGGTGCAGTTAAGTGGCCTCCAAGGTCATCAGATTTAAGTAAGATTTTTATTTATGGGGGCACGTAAGAGACGAAGTTACCAAGCAGCCGCCGACAACACGGCAAGATATGGAGGAGAGAATTAGAAGAGTATTTAGTAACATATACACTTTAAGATCAGTTCAAAGCTCCTTTGAGAATAGATTACAACATTGCAATGTTGATCATTTGAACATTTTCTTTAGAAGTAAAATGTTGCGTTTCGTTATTATTAGTTAAATTTATTAAATGCATTAGTTCTTAGTTAAATTTTTCACATCAGGTTTTCACCGTTCTCCTATTCTCATTTATTTCTTTCGAATTGTTAAATACTTTTTATGTTAAATGTTCTATTATTTCACGAGTTTTTCACCTAATTATTTAAATTACTATTTAAATTGAAATTATTAAAAGAATAAAGAGTGAGTATTTTTTCTTAAAATTGAAAATATCTAAAAACGGAAAGCGGTAGTTATAGGGAATGGTTCACAAAAATGAATGAGTTAATAAAGGACTATTCAAACACCATATAAAACATAGAGTAGCCCATTTAAAATAATGAAGAAAATTTTATAAGCGTGTTCTGACTCACCCTGTATACAAATTAATCAATAATTACAAAAATAATAATCATAATAAGAAATCCTGAATGCTAAATGCTATTAATTGTCTTGGACTGCACAGGACGTTGAAGCAATAACGATTTTTTATCTAAAATTGGTCATAACTTTTAAAATACCCAGTATAACATATCAAAACCTTATATTGGCGTGATGGGTAATGTAAGTGCAATTCAAATTCATAATAATATACAGGGTGTTCCATTTAAAAAAACAACTTTGGTTGACCACGGTGTATAAAGCATCCTGTATATCCCTTATTAATTTTAAAATGTGAAGCTCATAGCTGGCTACAATTTTACTATAAACAATTTTTGATATCTAGTCTACAAACGGAAATGTGGGACTTTTACACACTAATGGGACACCCTGTATAATCAAAAATACTTCAGTAAATGGTTAAAGCTTTAAAGTTAATTGAATACATTTATTTTACAGCTCAACGTTTAAAGCTATTGCTATTTACTGAGGACGACAACGGTACTTGTAATCAAAACGTTCAAATGTAAAGATAAATAAAATACATAATACCCAAAGGTATTTTAATTATAAACATTTACGTTATTATTATTAATTAAAACTTTGTACGTTAGCATGTTTTTTAAGACTGAAAAGTATTAACTGCAATAGTAGTAACATCTATTAAACTAGCATTTTAATAACACTTGAAGCTTGAAAAGTACCAACTAACACGGTGCAGTAAAAATTTTATTTCATATTTGTACTGCAAAAATTTAAGAACAAAATAATATAGAGACAAACATTTATTTTATAGTTTAATACGTATATTTACTACCTTTTCAGTCTTAAAACAGTAATAATGTAAAAGGTAACTGATTACTAAATAATAATAATGTAAATAACTTTATATTATGTTACTTATGACGTACCGCATCAATTAACACTTACACGTGAGGGGTCAGCCAACTAGGGAAAAGTAATTTTTATTGTTTTAATGGAAGGTAAAATATTTTGGACCCTGCAAATCATTACTGAAACCAGTATAAACAGTTGTACAGAAGATCTGAAAACAAAATAATATTTTACTTTTGCTACCACTATAAAGATCTTTGAAAAGCACCTGTATAATGTGTATATAAAACACATGCAATATACTACAAAGTAAATAGTACAAGAGTCTGCGGTTGTTCATAAATTCTTTTAAAAATACCTAGAGTATTCTTTTATTTTGTAATATTTTAAGAACTTATAATAAAAACTGACAAAATATTTTTAAAATTTGAAAATTATTTCATAATTCCAGTTTGTTGTATCTTCAGTCATATACAGATAATATACAAGCACAACGTAATTTGGCATCTAGATCACTCCCTTCCATAGAGTATACAAATCCCTACTTTACCAACAAGTTTACTTTTAAATTACAATATTTTCAAACCAAAAATTGTTTACCTTTTTCACAAATCAAGTTATACAGTAAAATTAATTAATGTACGAGTTAAAAATTAGACGCGATTTTTCGACATTCAATTCAGATTACCTTAGTGTATAACATATTTTCCAATTCTTCAAAAGTTCACAAATAGGTGATCTAGATTAAATAGACATACAAACCCATCCCCAACCATATTTTCCATTAAAGTCAAAATTTATATTGTAATACATTATAAATCTAACATTTTCAATTACAAATTGAGATTTGATATTTAAAATTTATAGACAGATATTTAGACATAAAATGATTGTAGTTTATTGTTTAATAGAGTTCGGTCAAGTCATAATTTAATTCAAAATACTTACTCTATCATAAAATAAAACAATCTTTTCAATAAAGTACTGGAATACTGTGAGATCTCAACACAACAATAAAGGATAAAAAAATAAAACGTGAAAAATAAAAAGTAGAATGTAAAAATAAAAAATAAAAATAAAGCTATTATAACAGCTTAGCGAAAATTGAAAGTAGTAGAAAATAAAACACATCTATACCATTTAATTAGTTACACAAATTTGTGTAACCACATTTGTCATTTTTGTTAACAAACCCATGCACATTTAAATAAGAGTTGAAACTAAGCATCTAATCATAATCTCGTTTAACTATACAAATTACTCATAGCAAACAATCAGATTTAGTAAATAAAATGTATACATCCATCACCAATAGCTTACTAATATTACTCAATTAAAAAACTAGTCTCAAGTGGTAAAAATGTTGAATGAGATCTGAGAAATTTAAATAAGCAACCTTTTGTTTCACAGTTCATATAATTAGTTCAAATTACTTTCACTTGTATTAAGGTTGGGTGTTAAGTCACATACCGTAATTAGTTGAGGATACAAAGAGGTGGCGGAATGCAAATTGAGTAGTTTAAGAGCGTCACGCGTTCGAATACATAATTGTAACAACAACTGAATGGAAAGCACTTGAATTAGCAAAATCATTACTAGACTTGATTGTATGAATGATGAACTACGATTTAAAAAGGTACAGCTATTATAGCATGTACTGCCATTGTAAGTTGAAGTCAATAAACCTCAGAACTCCATGAGTTAATAACTTATTAATGGAGTTTTTGTTTTTATAGTGATTAACACCTAAAACATCTGATTAAAGTAAAATATATATATATATATATATATATATAATAAAATCAAAGTTAAAAAGTATTGTTAAAAGAAATTTTTAAATTTAAAAACAATTTAAAAAAAAGATATTGTTTTTAAAAACCAAAAATTTTTTAGATTAAAAAAAATTTTTTTTTTTTTTGTCAAAGTAAAAAATTGATTTTGACACAATTTTAAATTTAAAGAAAATCTTTTTCAAGGTTTCAATTTTTTAACTGTACCAATCTAAGTTTTATTTACTTAATTTAAGATTAAAATAACTTTTAGATTGGTTACAGGTAAAAATTTTAAAGTTCCCTTTAAAAAGGATCTTTTTTTTTTTAAAAGCCCCAAAAATAAATTTTCTTGTTTTTATATATTTATATATATATATATATATATATATATATATATATATATATGTTTCCAAGAATACACGCAACTTTGGGAAATGATAGATCTAATAAAAAAAGTTTATAGACTAAGTAAAGTGCTTCGTTTGCGAGATAATCATTAAAAAAAGTTGATGTTTGAAATATCCAAAAGAAAAAGGTTTTTTCATTCCTGGTATAGTAAAAGAGATATGTTTGGACTTGGCTTTAATACGTTTTATTATGTACAGTGGAAAAAGGGGTAATACAACCTTTTAACCCCTAATTTCTACGTCAATGCAGTACATTTTTTTTTATTAAAATACGAAACCTGGATGTTTTTCAGAAAAAATAAGGTACACTTTGTCTAACTCGATAGCTGTAACAGTTAAGCACTATTGGACTTTATATTTTATATGAAAGTTTTATGTTAAAATGATTAGATCTATCATTTTCTGAAGTTACGTATATTCTTCCCGAAACACTGATTTTCACGGCTTGATGTTGTTTCCCTAATAAGTACTACAGAATAATAATAACCTGCCTAAGCAGTTGGTAATAAATACCTAAAAACGCAATGTCTTAGAAACAGTTCAAGTTATCGAATTAGACAAAGTATACCTTTTTTATCTGAAAAATGTCAAGGTTTCATATTTTTAAAAAAAATTCAATTTACTCCATTGACGTAGAAATTAAGGATAAAAAATCCTTGCGTTCTACGCCACTGTACATAATAAAACGTATTAATAAGCTAAAACCAATGTATTTATACCCTATTTATTAAATCAAGAATGAGAAAAATACCTTTTTCGTTTTAAGATATTTCAAAATCAACTTTTTTGTAACTTTGACACCGTGTATCTCGAAAACGAAGCACTATTGGACTTACGTTTATATGAAACGTATTTTAGTTAATACTACTGGTATTAGGTTGGTTAAAAAGGGTAAGGTTTTAAAGAATTTTATGCCTATTCTAATGGTACAAAAATCTAATTTAATTTGTTTAGTTTTAAAACGTAAAACCTGATTTTCAAATATCCTTATATGATTAATTTGACATTCTCCATTTTGATTTGCCATTTTACAGACATTTTTGAAGATTTATAATGGTACCAAAAAAATATTTAGTTTTCGAGATATTATTTACATTTCTGTTTTTTATATGGATTGGATAGGATTTTCTGTGTTTTCGATAGCAATTGTTATTCTGTTTTCATTGATTTATTGCAACGTCATAAAATATTTTAACTTCCATTCAAAAAATTAAAACATAACTTCCTTGGTCATGATTTAGAAAATACACCTCATCTCACAATATCTGAATTTAATTGATTGCGGTCATAAAAACACAATATAAAATTAAATACTCATCTTTTTGGGATTTTTAATTGTACTTTAAATTATACAATCTAAACGTTTCGATAACACTTACATGTTTCCCAAACTGTTATACTAATAGCAGGCTTATGTTTATGTTTTAATTTTCAAATTTGACAAAATTGTTTACTACATCTTTAACAATGTTTAACAAACATTATTACTGACGAAGATAACTGTAATTTATCGAAACGTTTAGATTATATAATTTAAAGTACACCATTAAAAATCCCAAAAGATAAGTATTTTATTATTGTTAAAGTTTAATTTTCATACAATATAAAATTATTTATGAAATGGAAACTTTTTTTAAATGTCCCATTGTGTGTAAAAGTCCCATCCCGTTTGTAGACTAGATATCAAAAATTTAACCAGCTATGAGCTTCTCATTTTAAAATTAATAAGGGATATACAGGCTTTTATAACTGTGGTCAACCAAAGTTGTTTTTTATAATGGAACACTGTTTATTATTATGAATTTGAATTCCTTACATTACCATCACGCCAATATAAGTTTTGATATGTTATACTGGGTATTTTAAAAGTTATGACCAATTTTAGATAAAAAAGTTATTACCAACGTCCTGTACAGCCAAGATAATTAATAATTTAGCATTCAGAATTTCTATTATGATGTACATTCATACAAAAATTTTTATAATTATTGATTAATTTGTATACAGGGTAAGTCAAAACACCATAAATTTTATATGGTGTTTGAATAGACCTTTATTAATCATTCATTTTGTGAACCTTCCTTACCGCTTTCCGTTTTTAGATATTTCCAATTAAATAATGAAATACTCATGTTTGATTATTTTTAATGGGATCAGTAGCCTTTGCGATCATTACTTGTTTACACTAAAATATAAATTATGAATGAATGATCTGTACATTGTGAAGTTTCAAATTGGTCAAAAGTCGTATGATGGAGAATAAACAATTATCTTTAGCCATAACCATGCAAAAACTAAGTTTGAGTATTACTAATGATCTCAATTTTTGGATCTAGTTATCCATGAAAAATAAATAAATTTTCTTTAATTTGACATTTGTCAGTAACAATTATAGAAAGTTGTTTGTGTTTGAAACTGTGTTTATTATTGATGTAAAAATCAACTCTAAAATCAATTTTGATAGAAATGAATTAGTAGATATGCTATCACAATTTTTAGTAGTGACGAGAATTTTGTCTGGCAGCTAGAATTTATAGACAAAAATTTCCGGAGCGCAGGCAACCTCAACGAAAAACATGGAAAATTTGTTGGAAAGACTTAAACGTACAGGTAGTGTAGCGTATGAAAAACATAAGAAAAACGAACCTTAAATGAACAAAATGAATTTAATGTACTATTAAGTGTTACAGAAGATCACACATTAGTACACGTGCAATGTCTAGTTAAAGAGGAATCAACAAAACATCAGTAAAAATTTATTAAAACACAAAATGCATCCTTATCACTTACAAAGCACCGGAGTTGTTCGAAAATGATTATCAAATGAGAGTAAATTTTAGTGAATGGGCCTTAGATAGAATAACAATCAAAATGATGTTTTCGATTTTGTTCTCATGGGCATGAAGCGACAATAAATAAGATGGATTTGTAAACAGACGCAATTACCATATTATTCAAATACTAACCCTTACGGATAAGAACACGCAGTCAAAACCGATGGTCCATTAATGTTTGGGGAATCATCGAGATTACGTTTGGACTTTTCTTTGAAGAGCGTGTAACTGGTGAAATATATTTAAATTTTTGCGCATCATCTCCCTAGATTAATGCAACATGTTCCTCTCAATATAAGACGTCGGATGTGATTTTGCACGATGGCGCTCCTGTGCATCATTCCCAAATGGTCCGAAAACCTAAACGTAGAATACCCAAACCGATGTATTGGAAGAGATGGTGCAGTTAAGTGGCCTCCAAGGTCATCAGATTTAAGTAAGATTTTTATTTATGGGGGCACGTAAGAGACGAAGTTACCAAGCAGCCGCCGACAACACGGCAAGATATGGAGGAGAGAATTAGAAGAGTATTTAGTAACATCACTGTATACACTTTAAGATCAGTTCAAAGCTCCTTTGAGAATAGATTACAACATTGCAATGTTGGAGGTCATTTTGAACATTTTCTTTAGAAGTAAAATGTTGCGTTTCGTTATTATTAGTTAAATTTATTAAATGCATTAGTTCTTAGTTAAATTTTTCACATCAGGTTTTCACCGTTCTCCTATTCTCATTTATTTCTTTCGAATTGTTAAATACTTTTTATGTTAAATGTTCTATTATTTCACGAGTTTTTCACCTAATTATTTAAATTACTATTTAAATTGAAATTATTAAAAGAATAAAGAGTGAGTATTTTTTCTTAAAATTGAAAATATCTAAAAACGGAAAGCGGTAGTTATAGGGAATGGTTCACAAAATGAATGAGTTAATAAAGGTCTATTCAAACACCATATAAAAATAGGTGCCCATTTAAAATAATGAAGAAAATTTTATAAGCGTGTTCTGACTCACCCTGTATACAAATTAATCAATAATTACAATAATAATCATAATAAGAATTGAATGCTAAATGCTATTAATTGTCTTGGACTGACAGGACGTTGAATAATAACGTTTTTTATCTAAAATTGGTCATAACTTTTAAAATACCCAGTATAACATATCAAAACCTTATATTGGCGTGATGGGTAATGTAAGTGCAATTCAAATTCATAATAATATACAGGGTGTTCCATTTAAAAAAACAACTTTGGTTGACCACGGTGTATAAAGCATCCTGTATATCCCTTATTAATTTTAAAATGTGAAGCTCATAGCTGGCTACAATTTTACTATAAACAATTTTTGATATCTAGTCTACAAACGGAAATGTGGGACTTTTACACACTAATGGGACACCCTGTATAATCCAAATACTTCAGTAAATGGTTAAAGCTTTAAAAGTTAATTGAATACATTTATTTTTACAGCTCAACGTTTAAAGCTATTGCTATTTACTGAGGACGACAACGGTACTTGTAATCAAAACGTTCAAATTTGTGTAAAAGATAAATAAAAATACATAATACCCAAAGGTATTTTAATTATAAACGTATTTACGTTATTATTATTAATTAAAACTTTGTACACGTTAGCATAACTTTTTTAAGACTGAAAAAGTATTAACTGCAATAGTAAAGTAACATCTATTAAACTAGCATTTTAATAACACTTGAAGCTTGAAAAGTACCAACTAAATACGGTGCAGTAAAAATTTTTATTTCATATTTGTACTGCAAAAATTTAAGAACAAAATAATATAGGAGACAAACATTTATTTTATAGTTTAATACGTGTTACTTTACTACCTTTTCAGCCTTAAAACAGTAATAACGTGTAAAAGGTAACTGATTACTAAATAATAATAATGTAAATAACTTTATATTATGTTACTTATGACGTACCGCATCAATTAACACTTACACGTGAGGGGTCATGGCCAACTAGGGAAAAGTAATTTTTTATTGTTTTAATGGAAGGTAAAATATTTTGTGACCCTGCAAATCATTACTGAAACCAGTATAAAAAACAGAAGTTGTACAGAAGATCTGGAAAACAAAATAATACACCTATTTTACTTTGCTACCACTATAAAGATCTTTGAAAAGCACCTGTATAATGTGTATATAAAACACATACAATATACTACCTAAAGTAAATAGTACAAGAGTCTGCGGTTGTTCATAAAATTCTATTTAAAAATACCTAGAGTATTCTTTTTTATTTTGTAATATTTTAAGAACTTATAATAAAAACTGACAAAATATTTTTAAAATTTGAAAATTATTTCATAATTCCAGTTTGTTGTATCTTCAGTCATATACTACAGATAATATACAAGCACAACGTAATTTGGCATCTAGATCACTCCCCTTCCATAGAGTATACAAATCCCTACTTTACCAACAAGTTTACTTTTAAATTACAATATTTTCAAACCAAAAAATTGTTTACCTTTTTCACAAAATCAAGTTATACAGTAAAATTAATTAATGTACGAGTTAAAAATTAGACGCGATTTTTCGACCCATTCAATTCAGATTACCTTAGTGTATAACATATTTTCCAATTCTTCAAAAGTTCACAAATAGGTGATCTAGATTCGATTGTAATAGACATACAAACCCATCCCCAACCATATTTTCCATTAAAGTCAAAATTTATATTGTAATACACATTATAAATCTCCTACCCACATTTTCAATTACAAATTGAGATTTGCGATATTTAAAATTTATAGACAGATATTTACCAGACATGAAAATGATTGTGGTAGTTTATTGTTTAATAGAGTTCGGTCAAGTCATAATTTAATTCAAAATACTTACTCTATCATAAAATAAAAACAATCTTTTCAATAAAGTACTCGGAATACTGTGAGATCTCAACACAACAATAAAGGATAAAAAATAAAACGTGAAAAATAAAAAGTAGAATGTAAAAAATAAAAAATAAAAATAAAAGCTATTATAACAGCTTAGCGAAAATTCGAAAAGTAGTAGGAAATAAAACACATCTATACCATTTAATTAGTTACACAAATTTGTGTAACCACATTTGTCATACTTTTGTTAAGCAATAAAACCCATGCACATTTAAATAAGAGTTGTACAAACTAAGCATCTAATCATAATCTCGTTTAACTATACAAATTACTCATAGCAAACAATCAGATGCTTAGTAAATAAAATGTATATACATCCATCACCAATAGCTTACTAATATTACTCAATTAAAAAAACTAGTCTCGAAGTGGTAAAAAAATGTTGAATGAGATCTGAGAAATTTTAAATAAGCAACCTTTTTGTTTCACAGTTCATATAATTAGTTCAAATTACTTTCCTTCACTTGTATTAAGGTTGGGTAAGTTAAGTCACATACCGTAATTAGTTGAGGATACAAAGAGGTGGCGGAATGCAAATTGAGTAGTTTAAGAGCGTCACGCGTTCGAATACATAATTGTAACAACAACTGAATGGAAAGCACTTGAATTAGCAAAAATCATTACTAGACTTGATTGTATGAATGATGAACTACGATTTAAAAAGGTACAGCTATTATAGCATGTACTGCCATTGTAAGTTGAAGTCAATAAACCTCAGAACTCCATGAGTTAATAACTTATTTGACAGAACTGGCATACATGGTGTGCCAATAAGAACTCTCACGTCAAATATTTCAGAAATGAGATATGAAGTTTGTATTAAACTTATCCCAAGTGTATACCTTAAAAGTTCTGAGTATTGTATTGTTTTTGAATATTTAATGTGTAGGTGGCGCTGTATCGCAAAGAAATTGTAAAACCTGATGCATCTTAAAGAGATTAGTTAAGTGGTTGTTAAGACGAATTGTAAATAGATATTTTTTTATTTTCATAATTAATTGTACAATATACCTAATTTCCTAATGTACCCAAACGCATCTCACTACTCTTAACAAAATGAACGTGCTCTAACCATGGGCATGGCTGAGTACAAATTCTAGAGGTTCCTTTAAGACTCTCCACCCTCCGGAAATCCACGAGGTTGGCATCACTGCTAGATATACACTGACAGTCAACACATACAATACGATTAAATAGCGCGACTGAATCTCAAAGGGAAATGCAGTTTGCTATCTTCGCTTTTTTAGTTTTGGTAATTTTTATTAATTTTTTTTCTACTTATTCGATTTTAGTTGGTTTTAAATACTTTCTTTTAGTTTTGCTTAACAATCTTCAAAGGTCGAAAAGAGGTCAGAGAGGAAACGGCCCGCCAGGATGCCCCCTCCCCTTTCCAACTACACTCATATAACTTTTTTAACTCTTTTTTTTAAACTTACCTTTATACACACAGTAATTTTTGCATTTAAATAGTAAAAAAGCTACTTACTCGAAATTTTTTATATTTCACTTATTTTTTTGAAATTAGCAATCTTGTTTGACTTCGTTCTATGAAATATTGACGAACTAGCCAGGATGGTCCCGTCACCTATGTTACTGTTGGAAGATGAACAAACTACCACGGCAGGCGTTTGTTTAATCATTACAACAATTACTTTCCCATAAGAGATATTTCCTTTTATAATTTCCATTTATTTAAACGTTTATATGTTTAATAAATAAATTAATAGAATATTTTGAGTACTATTTTTAAATAAATTACAAGCACTAATACATTAGAAGAAATTCTAAACTGAAAAATATTTATTTGACCACTTTCACGGGCTTTTAAAAATTATGATATTTACTAACAATTAATAACTAGATCTTTAATAAATTAAATAACGTTTAGAATTACAACCAGAATGTAATCATGGACTACCATCATGAAAATAGCAAAAAAATATTTAACAAAATTCTATCAGTGAAATATTGTGAGACATTATATGTAAGTGGTAAAGCATTCACTGCAATTAAAGATCTGGCTTATCTATTTTGTACGACATTTACAACTTTTAGTTGTGCACATAATAGATAAACTTGCTTATTCAACAAATTTCAAAACACCCAACTTTATTTCAATATTGTCAAAATGCAAAACATTTATATGGTTTTTTGGGTTTAGTGGACGTCATTGTTCAATTAAGTATTTTGTGTATTTATTACACTGAAGGTGTTGTTTGAACCTAATATCAACATTTCTTATTGTTTGACCTATGTATACAGAGTTACAGACTGAACAATTTAATTTGTAAATACCGCATTTCAAACACTGTTGGGAATGCGTTATTATTATTTTTAAATGCTACTTTGTATTGAGCATCTCTGTTTATAATTTTTGAAAGTTGTTCTGATGGTTTATCGTAATAACATAGCGATATGTATTTTACATCGTTTTTGTTTGGTCCTTTTGAATACATTCTAAATAGCAAACTTATACTTCTGTTCTATTAAATTATCAATTATATTTATATTATCACCATTAACCCAACTATTTATTTATTATTGTAAAAATGCAAAATATTAATATTGTTTTTTGGGTTTAGTGGATGTGATTGTTTGGTATTTATTACACTAAATGAGTTATTTGAACCCAATATCAAAATTTCTTATTGTTTAACCTATGTATAAGTTACAGAATGAACAATTAAATGTATAAATACCAGATTTCAATAAGTTGTTTGTTATGTTTTTAGAATTAAATACTGTGGGGAATGTGTTATTATTATTTTTAATTGTTACTTTGTATAGTGCACCTATGTTTATAATTATTGAAATTTGTTATGATGGTTTACAGTAATAAGAGAGTGATATGTCCTTTACACTATTTTTGTTTGTTATTTTACTTTCTGAATAGCTAACTTATACTTCTCTTGTTCTTTTAAATTATCCATTATATTTCTAATATAACCGTTCACCCAACTTTATTATTGCAAAAACGCAAAATATTAATATTGTTTTTTTGGGTTTAGTAGATGTCATTGTTCAATTAAGTGTTTTACGTATTTATTACACTGAAGGTGTTGTTGGAACCCAACATCAAAATTTCTTATTGTTTGGCCCATGTATTCAAGAGTTAAGCCTGAACAATGTAATTTATAACTACCAAATTTCAATTAGTCGTTCGTTCTGTTTTTAGAATTAAATACTGTTGTGAATGTGTTAACCTTTGATAACTGTTTGATGTTTTTTTTGTTGTTGTAATGAACCTGATTTAATAGTACACTTAAAGTTCTATAAACAAGAGATTTATAAGCAGCTAGTTTATGTCCTTTATTATGACATAAATCATAGTGTAAAGTAATGTCAGTATGTGTTTGTTTACCATACATACATTATACATTAAAATTAGTTGGAAATATTTTAAGGACATTTCTAGGACGCCAAAATAAGCAAAATAAGCTCATATGTTCTAGTCCGATTATTGTTTATTTCACAGTTACTTTGATTGATTTGTCAAAATGGCTCATAAATTTAGTTCTAAAGAATATGCAGATATGATGTTTGTTTATAGTTTCTGCAATGGTAGTACTGTTCGTACAGTAGAGGAATATCGACGTCGTTTTCCACATCGAAGAGTTCCTAACTGACAAGCGTTTCAGTTTCGAGACGTGCTGGCGAAACTGGGATGTTTCCAAGTGCAAGTGTTGTTTCTGTAAGGCAGCACGCGCTCGGTTTGGGACTTGAAGAAGATATTCTGGATGTTGTAGACAATAATTCAGAGATAAGTAGGCGTATTGTATCCCAATTTCAAATTCCACAATGTTTGGAGAACACTAAAAAAACAAGGTTTGCACGCTTTTCATGTGTAACAAGTACAGAATCTCCAAAAAAGCGATTTTCCTTAAAGCTTACAATTTTGTCAATTGATTCGTGAATACAGAAGATTGCTTAAATGTCGGTTTAGTATTAACGTATGGTGCGGCATTCTAAATGATCAGTTTTTCGGTTCTTTCGTATTGGAAGAACATTTAGAGGAAATATTTGTAGGTAGCGGATGGCGAAAATTTAATTATTATAATAAACATGTTCAAATCGCAATTGTTACCGCAATAGAAGGGTTAACGTTGTTAGATATATTTTATTACATATTAGGTCGTAATTTGATTATGTTTTCTGGATATTTTATTTTCTGTATTTTACGTAATTGATATTTGAGTAAGGGTTGAAAAAAACACATGTTAAGGATATAAACAGATGTTCGCCCGAACTGCCTTTATTGTGGTAGTGTGACGAATCTTTGAAAGTCGCTGTATGAACATTCTTGTGGTAAAAACTTAACAAATGTAATAATAAATTGTGTCGGTACAGACTGCGAGCAAAAGATATCCATGTGGGTACGTTGAAACTTGAGACCTTAATGTAGCGCTTGTTACGTACGAATGCATATTTTTAAAATTAAGATGTGCAATAATTAATATGAAACTGTTCCAACGTAAATTAATGTTTCTTGTTTTTTTTTTTACTTTTGAAAGAAGGGGGTTGATTTTCAGGGGTAGACGTGGTTAGTTGGAAACCAGAGGAGAGGGCAGTTGCTGTTGAAATTTTGATTGAGCCGGATTGCTTTTATTGTTTTAAGTAGAAACTCCCGTTGTCAACCGTTTGGTCTATACAAATTTTGTCGTGTACCTTTTAGCAAAACTAAAAAGCTAATCCGTTCTTTTCTTTTTGTTTATGTTTTAATGTAAATTTTTCCAAACAATTAATCTGTCATTAATCATCACGGCGCCGAGCTTTAAACCGCGTATCTTAACTCGTGTTGGTGGTAAAGTGTTTAAGTGTAAGTAGGTATTTTTATATAAATTAAAGCTGGCAGCAAATAATTCTACAAGCCTATATAACGTATTAAAAATCGGGCATTGCCTTGCAATGGTATATCATTCGCACGCGGACTCATTAAGCTGAAATCTGCTGAAATAGAAGACAGTACAGCGCTCCCTCACTCTAGCATTTGTGTGAATTAGCATTGTTGTTTGTTGTTTATCCTTATAATTGTGTACAGGAGGTCGTAGGCGAGCGGGTACAAGATACCGCTTGGTTATTAATTGTAAGAGGCAATTGCCAAGTGGGTACATACTCCCGGGTCCAGATGACATGAAACACCTCGAATTTTTATTTTTATTGTTTTTAATGTTGTATAGATGAATGTGTAACCTGAGAAAGGGGTGCTGTATTTTTCAAACGCAACTTATACACCGGTTACGATGTTATGATTTATTTACAACTTACCCTTGTAAGGCTTTGTTTAATGAGTTTTTTTTTGTGTCACTTGTTAAGTAGAATTGTTTGCCTGCAAACTAATTTCTCTTTATATTTAATTTATTGCAATTTTTTGTTATGTATTTTGGGCTTTTGGTAGTCACTAAACAATTGTGTACCCTTGTCTATTTTTTTTTATCCTTGCCGTTACCTTATTATCACATGTGAAATTTTATTGTTGTTGTATTTTATATGTACCATAATTTGCCTTATTGTTTTACGTGATTATTTACTTAAAGACCGGCATGATTGGTTTTAAAGGTCCACATGTTAGGTATTACGATTTTTATTCTGATTATTTATGACACAATTGTGAGCGTGACTACAGGTTTTTTTTTTTAGTTTATGTATACAACTAAACTGCTTTTTATTTATTTTTCTCTTAAATGTTATAATTTTGTACGCGCTTTAACCTGATTTAATGGTGTTTTGTTATATATTTAACCCTTTCATTGTTTTTTATATTATTTGATTTATTAATGTACTTGTGCAATTACTTATTTATGAATAAAGTGCGTTTTATTGGTGGTTCTTTCCCACAATAGTACATTAACGGTCTGAACCACCATTGCGCAAAGCTCGTTAATTTTAATTTGAGTAGTTTCATTGTTTACCGGCCCCACATGATGCAACACTTACGTCAGCCAGCCTATCTAAGTCAAATAGCACAACGTACCTACCACTAGACAGCCACTTCGTTTGATCAGATTTGAGGTTTGCGAGTAAAAATATCAGACTTGTAAATAAAGTCTAATGTTTTAATTATTGCCAGGAAAGTCAAAGTAAGGCAAGCAATTAATTTGAGTAATAGTAGAATTATTGTCAGTAAAGTCAAGATAAAACACTTAGCGATTGTTTGTTGTTCGAGATCCTCTATGAAGTACCTATCTCAAATATAATAATGCATCTTTTTTGGTAAAAATAATTAACAAATATAAATAATTTCGAAATTTCCGGTTGATTATTTAAGTATGTATAAGGTTAATTTTATATACTATTTTTAAACAAAATCCTTGTAAATATGTTTACTGGAAAGAAAATTGCAACTATCTCAAAAACTGCTAACTTTAACCCCCGCAATGGCTACACCAGAAGAAAGATAATTTAATTTTACCCAACTGCGCGTAAAAAATTCAGGGTGTTCCATTTGAAAAAAAAACAATTTTTGCAGTTTAAAATTAGCTAAATGTGGCATGGAAAATGTAACACTTGGTATAGTATTTTCCATTCTATTTTAATTGCAGAAGTTAGACCACCCTGTTTCTTACACTGTGCCAAAAATTAAATTCAGATATACCATTTGAAAAAAGTTATAAGGCTCCTTCCAGACGTTTGCACCTGTAATTTTTCTCATATTATGTTAAATATCTCTGATACGTAAGGGTTTAGCATAGGGTGCGACACATGCTTTTGACTCAAAATTTTGCGCTCTATCCGAATTTCCGAAGAAAGTTAGTTGCTGTCCAGGAAATATGGAACACGCTATACATTCACCGGTATTTTTAAAAAGTACCAAAAAAGGATACCAACAACCTGGGATAACACACATTTTTCTCTGATAAGGAGTTAAGACGCTACAGAACAAATACGCACTAAAAGCTCACCCTATATATGTAAATCCGATGATATCAAAAATAAAATTTACACCAGAAAATTGGTGAAAATTTAATAATTTAGGGCACAACTTGAAAAAAAATGTGAGATAGTGAAACTGACATCTAGCAATTAATATATTGCTACAGATTTTTAATAAAATACTTAAACATGAACGCTCGTCATTAGAACAGCTGTAAGACTATTTTGATGGACTGGGTATATGCAGTCTTGTATTAACGCATCGTAAAAGGATTAATTGTGGATTGGCAGTAAATACTAGTGTTTTTCTTTCAAGAATTTTTAAGTATTAAACCAGATTTAAAAGTGAAACAGCAAATATTAAGTTAGAAGTGTTGAGTATTGGAGCGTGCGATCTAACAAAGAAACCTAAAGTAACCCTTTAAGTAACAAAATAAGTGTGTTGATTAAGTTAAACAGTAATGGGCATTACTGTCATTAATTTTAGTACATGTGCGATTGTTAACAGTACTACATCGATTGTATAAAGGAGCACTTAAGAATTTTCATATTCAAGTGGAAGTAAATATTTAAGTTGAAGGGTATACAGCAAATCAAACTTCCCAATTCTTGTATACGCTGAAGGCCCAAACGAACTCGGACGTTTCAGTAGCGAGTAGTGCAAGTCAGGCGAATTAAGTAATTTAATGTTGTTTGTTAGTGACCAGTGAGGATAAATAAAGGATTAAATTACAAAGGATTGACCCACTGGATTACACATTATACAGAACAAAGGATTGTGAAATTTAATTGTAAGAATAATTTTACATTTTTAAAGGAAAGAAGTGCGATTATCTGTAGAAGTGTTATTTTTTATATAGTTAATCAATTAATTAACTCTTGTTTATTTGTTTAAATTGTGATAAAATTTTATTGCTACCTTGTGTGAAATTGCATAAAGGGTTACACCTTTTAAGAATTAATTAATCTTGGGATATTTTGGACTTCATCATTGACCTGACATCGCTTATTTTGAGCCAGATCGATTACAAAATTAAATTATTTGGAACTCTTGTAATCATTAAAATACAGAACACGGATAACAAGATATTTATTAAACTAAGGTTTCAGATGTGAAGTATTACAATTCCTTTATATTGGTAAATGTTTAAATACAATTTTAAAGAGAAAGTGTTCAAGTAAAATTTAATATGAGACATATGAATAATGAAAAAGCACTGATTGTTAAGCCTTGAAATTTTTCAAAAACGAACTAATGTTGTGATTTAAAAATTAACAAACCGATACATTATTTTTCTAAATTAGGTAATATTACTTCAGAATTGTATGACAGTTACAAAGAATAATTTATATGTATACGAGGCCTACTTAGAAAGTAACCAGATAACGTTTGATTGAACTTGAGCTGTGTATGATTTTATTAAGTAGGCTACAATCCTATCTTCCACAGCTAGGTGGGATTAACTTAACACAACACCTAAGGCTTTATTTTAGGAAAATTTAAGATTGTGGTGACGTCTAGAGGAAATTTTTCTTGAATTGAGTGCTTTTAGTTGTGAATTTATGGTAAGTGTAAGGTGTTTGAAAGTACTTTTCAATCATTTTACTCCTTATATCGTCCCCATCCATTTCCACTGTAGCTGGCTTGGCAACCCGCTTACTTCGGTAGGCCTACACGATGCCTAGTGCGGTTTGATCGTGAAACAGAACCTGTTTTATACAATAGAAAAATACATTGATTTGAAAATGAAATGATTGTGAGTGTGCTTCGTGCTGCGAAATATGAGCCCAAGCTGTTTATTCGCTTTATTGGAGATCCAAACAATGTTTGTTAAAAGATAGCTTTGACGAAAAAATAACACCAAGATCTACAGCAGAAAGTTTAGATTCAAGCAAATTATTGTCAATTGTATAGCTAAATTGTATCGCGTGCAATATTCGATGAAACGTAATGCAAAAACATTTGCTAAAGTGAAGTTTCATTAAATTCGATTTGCACCAAGAATATAAAGAGTTTGCGTCTGTTTGGAGTTCAATACAGTCTTGTAATGACCTAATTGGTTTAAATATTTTTGTATCCTCCGCAAATAACAAGAATCTTGAGAATTGAAATATTCTTAAAATCATTTATGAATATCAGAAATAATAACGGGGCAAGATGAGCGCCTTGGTGAACATCTGATGTTACAAGTATGGGTTTCCAAAGATGATTGTTATACTTTACTACTTGTACGCGGCTAGCGTGAGGCATGAGTTTAGCCAAGAAAGAAAAAGGATTCAAGAAACCAAGGTTTGAGATCAAAATTTCATGGTTTACTCTATCAAATGCCTTTGTAAAATCGGCATAAATGGCATCAAGCTGTATATGACTTTCAAAAGATCTCAGAATCTAAAACTGGTAAGACAAAAGATTTGTGGTGGTAGACCGTTTAGAGAAAAAACCGTGCTGCTCATCAATTATTGTATTTTTTAATATTGAAAATATAGTTTTTATAATAATTACCTCGAACATTTTGAGGATTACAGAGATATTGGTAATTGCTCGATAGTTTATGACATAGGAATAACGAAGCAATTTTTCCACAATTCAGGAAATATTCCTTCTCTAATCAATTTTGTAAAGAAGACATGAAGCGGACCAACAATAACGGATATGTACTTTCTTAATATATATGATGGTATTTGGTCTGGTCATACTTTCTCTTAAATGATTTATTTCACATATTATCTTTTGGACAGGAATGTCAATGATACTAATATTTACAGACTAGAACTTATACGACTCTCTTGAGTGTAAGTATTAACAACATGGGAATCAGTAGCATTAACAGTACTAAAGTGATCAGCAAATAAGTTCACAATATCATTGCCATTATTGGTTTTACTAAATCCTAAGAACATTGATGTTGGTAGATTATTATCAGTCTTCAGATTTTTACAAACGTCCAAAGTAATTTAGGATTTATATTAGATCCTTTAATTCGGTTGAAAACCAAAAAGGAAAGCGAATTATAGCACTACGAATTATTTTTAAAGGAATGTAAAGATCACAAGCACAAAAAAGAATATCATACAAAATTTGGATTGCTTCACCTCAAATAAAATGTTCCAGTTTATAACGGATAAAAATTGACATAAACCAATATAGTCACCTTTACGGAAGTCATAACAAAGCAAGCGCTTCAAATTCTAACTTAGTTGCATCTGACAACATTTCATACAGAATAGATAAAGACGGGTGGTAGTTTTCCTCAGGAACTAAGGATTGAAAGCTATGACCAACTTTTAATGAGTTTATATTGGAAAATATTAAATCTAAAGTTCAGTCCATAACATTTGTTACATAATTGTATTGAAACAGATTTAACAAATTTAAAGTACCCACAAGTACCTCAACATTACCTTCATCTGAACCGCGAGTAGTCAAATGTATTTCGTTATTTTCCAATTTACCCCGGGAAGATTCCAATCACCAATAATAAGAAAATCTGCATTTGGGTACACCCGGCGTCAATGAAAAGGCCCATCCTGGAAGTAGTTTTAAAAATTCACATAAATTTTTTATATCCCTTTAGATGAAAAACTGGTCAGGTAGATTTTCTATTGTTTTGTTGCACAAAGCAGGTCCAAACCTCCTCAGGGCGCGATATAGAGCCAATAAATTGAAAGGATTCGTTAATTACAATATACAAAAATTTGTTTTTTTATAAGTTTTAGGATTCAATATAAGTGGGAATTATATTTCACTTTGAGATTTCCTAAAAAAACCTAAATTGACATTTATAGCGTTTCCGGTTTCTTAGAAAAGAATATGGGATGTGTGTAAATTAAATAATGCCACCCTACCTATGAGAAATTGTATGCCAAATAACCAGTTTTTATTTTAGCAATTATAACGTGTTTCAATTCAATTCAAATATTTATCTTTTCTAAATTATCTAGGATGTAATCGAAATCGATCAATGAAGAAAGCATAAGAATGTATTTTCCTATTATTCTGGTATATTTTATTTTTAGAATAATCACGATGATTGTACAAGGGTTAAGCCGGAAATCAATTAATTTGCAATACCATTCAAGTAATTACATGTAATTACAGCAAATAACAATAGAATTCAAAATTGCTTTGTGAAAATCGGGTATACATAGGAGAACATATGATTATTAAATATTCTATAACCCGCATTGACATTGTCGTAACTACATTGTGAAGCTTTATTTTAATAAGGCAAACGGATAGTTCGTTACAGCAAAGGGGAATTATTCTTGGTTTATTGAATAGTGGACAAATTGCATGCGTCGAAGAATGGAGACTTGTATTGAAAATGAAGGATTTTATATTAATTATTAAACTATGATTAGATAGTATTATTTTGTTATATGTGTTTCGAGTTTACTTTTAGTTAAATTGTTAACTCTGTTGTAATGCTAATAATCATAAATAATAAATATAAAAGGTAGAAAGAAATCGATTTTTTAAATTAAATTTCCATTTTTATTGTTGGAAAAAGAATAAGAAACTTGTTAAGTTCAAAAAACAGTTTTTGATTTTTGATTGAAAAACTGCCACTTTTATATTAATTCGATTGTAGCGGTACCTATCAATGATCTATAGAGTTAAAGGATTTTTTATATTTAAATCACAATTAATGGCAAATTACATGCCAAATAACGAATTTTTATTTTATCAATTAGGACGCTTTTTAATTTCAATTACATCCTTGATAATACGATTTCATAAATATTCCTCTTTTGGTAGTATTGTTTTGAATTAAAATCGACGAAAAACAAGCACCGTGTTGTCAGAGAAATAATGAAATCAAAACAATTTGGAATTACTTGTATTTGTTCTAATCAGTCTAATTATATCGTAGATTAATTGATTTTTAATTTTTGTGCAACAATTTCATTGCAGTTAATTCATATTAAAAATATATTACTCCTATTAACAATTCCTGTATGTGACGAAAAACAACTAACTTTGAGCTGTTTTAAATTCTTTAAAGTAAACCATAATGACATTTAAATTTATTATCTAATTCCATTATAATGCAATAAAAATAAGATCATTTGTTTAGTTTTATAAATACAAACTAATTAAAAACATAATTCTTCTTTTTATATAAGATTTTCAAGTCAGTTTCGAACCAGGCATTACGTATTTTCATAAGAATTATTTGATTAACAAGGTGGTTGTTTAAGAGAATATCTACGTGCTTGTAATATAATGGAAAATTTACCTGACTATTACAATACGTTCTTGGTTATTTCTAACATTTAAAGGGTGTCCAAAATTTGTACGTTAGATCGCCTCGGGGGTTGGGCCTTTTCATTGACGTCGGGTGCGCCTTCTTGCAACTTCCTCGACCGTCCTGTTGCTAATTAAGTAATAAAAATTGCAAGCGGGGGCAATAATAACACGCTAAAACTACATGCTGGTGGTGACATTTGCATGAAGCAAAGAGAAGTTTAACATCACAAATATTTAAATCTAAACGTTCTGCGATGTAATATTTCTGCACAGCAATGAGTACACCGCCACCACGAGAACTAAGTTCAATTGGTCGATTCATTCTAAATATATTAAAATTGATATGTAAGGGACCAAGTTCAGAATTACTTATATTATTGTTTAACCAAGTTTCACTGAGCAAAATAAAGTCCAAATTATATGTAAGAGTAGAAATAATGTCAAGTTTAGTGCCCAGTCCGCACTGATAGTACCCAGTTGGGTAATTTTTGGGACATTTATTATGCTTTTTGTGTTTACCATTTTAGGTATAACCCATGAATGTACTTAATAGTTAAACCTTGCTCACCTTTTGATTGTCTTTCATTTAATTCATCACACAATTTTTGTAAATAATTTCACTGTCTCATGGTTTCATCCTTTTTAACGTAAATACTGTGTTCAGTTTTAAATCTATGTTTACTTTTCAAAAGATTCACGCATCCATTGGATATCTTAAAATTGCCTTTATTAAGCGAATCTACCATTATCATTACTCCTAGCTAATATAGTTCCGAACTTGCCCGATTTTGTAAGTGACATCATTTAATAATAGATTCAAGAGTTCAGTGTATGTCCAATTGTAGTTTAGCATTATTTGTATCTACACTAACTGAGATACACTTTATTATTGATTATACTAAGAAATGACCTTTCCAATATAATAGTAAATAAAAAACATTCGGGAATTGCCGGCGTTTCCGCATCCATTATGAGACAAATTATTCATGTAATTAATGTGCCTTGACCTGCTCATCTCAACAGATGCTTATGTGACAATTGAAAACAAATTAGTTAGCTAATTGATAAACCAAAGTGTTCCAACTAGTTTAACTCTTTGAAGCTCAGTGGTAGCTGTAACTAACCACCTATTTTTTATTCCTTCCGGCACGGTGGTTAGTGTTGTAAACCACCTAGAAAATAATTTCTACAGCTCATCTGTGGGCTGGTTAGTATAAATGACCGCTCTTTAAAGGTACGGAACATACTAAGAGATGGAGCCATATATTCGGAATAGTAATAATGGCATTTGTAGTAGACATGTGCTTAGTCGTAGTTGAACAATCGGCTATTACGGTACCGGCGTGTTTCTAATCTCAGAAAAGTGCACCTTTTTGAATGTAATAGTGATTTGGAGTGTTTTACTTAAAAAATTGAGTAAGTAACCACATTAGTACCTTAGAAAAGGCATAGAATTAGTTTTCCTTATAATTTTATTGAAAATGTAGGTGGTTAGTTGTAGTAACCACCATAAAAATGTGTCTACATAATATGGCACTTTGAAGATTGGTATCACAATTGGTTAAAAAAAATCATGTTATTAATTTTTCCTAGTTGTTAGTGTGAAACTATCTTTTACAAGGTAGTTTTTCTTAGTAACATAGTTTATTTTTCAGATTTTATAAAATAATATGAAGAGAATTCTAACCCAAAGATAACTAGAGCAAGAGGCCGGAAACCTCACCTTTGGTTCCGACGTAGATAGCGATTTTGATAACTCGGATGAAGATCCAACGTTTACGCCGGACAGTAAGAAAAAAAAAATGTTCCCTATTTCCTAAGTTCGTCTTCTAATGTAAGCGACACTGAAAATAGCCTTTCGCAGGTCGCTTTGTTGCCTAGTACGTCACAGATGACACCTACAGCTCAGAATACACCGAGGGGTACAGATTTGAACTAATGCTAGGCCTCTCGGCGAACCCTCCAACGTGGAAAAAGGAAATTGTAGCATTGACTACAATAGCCAATTTTACTGCAGAAGTTGGGCCTAGTCAAGAGGTCACAACATTAGAAGATAAAAGTCCAGTACCATTTTTTAAACCTTTTTTACGGATGAATTGGTTGTCCAAATTGCCTTTCAAACAAATGTATATGCTACCAAATAAAACAAAAGGTACGAACCTACAAATTCAGATGAAATAAGATTATTTTTGGGAATGGATCTGTTCATGACTATGAAGAAACTTCCTAGTTATCGTGACTATTGGTTATCTGCTTCCGATTTTCACGATAATTATATATCCTCTCTTATGACCCTAAATCGATTTGGATGGTTATTATAGCATATCCATTGATAACTCGGTGATTCCGAAGAAGAGACCCGAATTATGATCGTTTATACCGGATTAGACCCATAATTACTCACCTGGAGCAAGTCTTTTCTGAATGTTATCCTCCCCATCAGAAATTAGTTGTTCATGAAGCCATGGTAAAGTTTAAAGGCAGCATAAAGCAGTATAATGAAGACAAACCAATAAATAGAGGGTTTAAAACTTGGATGCTATGCGATGAAAAGGGCTTTAATGTAGGATTTCAAGTATATACAAACCGGGAGACACATAGACCAGATCAAGAGTTGTTATTGACTTATGCAAAAACTTTGTCGGAAAGAATCATATACTGTTTTTCGACAACTATTTTAATAGCTATGATTTGCTCATTTCCTTACGAAAAAGTCTTATTTTTGGGTCCGGTACAGTACGTCCTACAAGAAAATATTTACGAACTTTGATTAACGAGAAAAAATGAAAAGAGGAGAATATGACTGGAAGCAAAGCAATGAAGGAATCACGTGTTTTCGTTGGAAAAATCGGAAAGGAGTAAATTTTTTAACAAGCTAGTGTATCGGGGGCTTTAAAAAAAATTAAAGGTTCGCGCTAAATTATACGAGATTAGATATTTATATATTATTTTTCTGGATAAAGAAATGGTTATTGTTTATTTGTATTTGAATGTAATTAATATTAAGATGAAAAGCCTGAGTTTATTTCAATAAGTTACCTACATATTCAATTTGGAAATATTTAATATACGCGGTAGTTGCAAGTGCATTGATGTGTCGGAAGGGAATGACGCTGTCATAATAATGATGTGCACTTTTTAAAACAGTCGCGTTAAGTAAGTGATCAAGAAGAGTCGCATTAAATAAGCGATCAGAGTTGATAGTTGTCGGGCGATTTACGCTGCAGCATAAGTGACATTGTATAGTCACGCGGTCCTCTAAAGTGTGAAAATTACAAATAAGAATTAATTAGCGGTATAATAGGGAAGAAGTAGAAAATTGCCTTCCTTATTAAAATAATAAGTGCAAGTATTGGCAAGTTGGTGATAATACAAGGATTGCACCATAATTTGAGATTCGCATTAAAGGTGACGTAATAAGTGAAGGTAACGCGTTTATATGTATCAGAGCCGTAATCAATTGTGTTTAAATAGTATAAATATAATAGACAGTAATCGATCCAAATTGCTAAATCAAAGTATAAAAGACAATAGCTGCAATTTATTAATGTATAAAAAAGGAGCAATCGCGGTTTGTAAATAGCTTGTATTTTGTTGCGCAAGCTATTTGTAGTTCAACTGAACAATTAAGTAAAAACTGGACAGTGTAAATATATCAAGCAGTTATTAAAAAAACCATTAAATTGTGGAAAGAAAGTTAGAAGCGTCCTCTATAACAAAGAGATAAGGAGAACAAAGGAAACGGTTCCAGAGTGCTGGCAAAGTGACATTATCGGAAGATCAGCCGACAACCTAATTGAGGTCTCTTCACCGGTCCAAGGAACAAGTAAGAACCCTTTTTGTTTGTGTGAATAAATAAAACCTTTCTGTGTTTGATTTCCTCTAAACTTTAAATTTAACATTATAATTAAACCAAAACAATCGTTTAATTCTGATACAGAGTTTATTTGTTATATGTTAGTTTAAGGTTGTTTTAGATTATAAGTTTGATTTTTATATGTTTGTAAACAACGTATTGATACATTTTCATTCAGATTTGGAATTTAATTAAATGAGTATAACGTTTGATTTGCTTTTATTGCTAAAGATTATTAATATATAATCCAGATAAATAAATAAATAAATCTAAATGAGCATAACTTTGGTAAATAATAACAGTGATCATTTCTTTATTTTAACATTGCGTTCGCAAACGTAAATCTTAAAATTCATTTACGCAAACTGAAATTAAATAGCAAGCGAAGTAAAATTTAACTAGTAAACGATATCTTTCTAAATTGAACCCATTCAGTTTAAAATAAAACGTAATAAAAAATAATCATTTTAAGTTTCACAGTAACACCATTGAATTTGATTCAATAATGTTGTAATTATAAAAAAGTTTAAAAGAGCTCAAACCTTATTCTTTGGAGCAGGTTTAACCAAACAAAAGTAATATCCAAGGGCATTACGCCCGTTGCCCATCATAACCCGGAAGAAATCATTATAGTTAAAAGAAAGGAAAAAGATGTGGAAGTGTAACAGATGTAAATGCGCCGCAAATTTTAGAAGACTACAATAGCAATATGAACTTCGTGGATAATTTCGACTGACTGAAAAATGACTATGCGTTGAATAGGAAGAGCAAGAAATGGCATTTGAGTTTTTTTTTTTTCATTTTTGGATGTTTCGGTTACAAATGCCTTTATTATGTACAGATACTTTTGACAAATGAATTACGAACAAAAATTTTAGAAGGCAGCTTTATGAATCTTTAATGGCTCCATACTTAGTTCTGGAAAGAAACACTCCCAAAAATACCATTCAAATAAAAAAACATAAGCCGCACGTATCCGAAGAAATACAGTTGACTAGTTCCAAACACCAACCAGAAAAGAGCACATCGAGAAGATGTACTCACTGCAGTACCAAGGAAATTCCTGTACGATCGGTTTAGAAATGCTCAGTGTGTCTAATGGCGTTACGTATTAAAAAAGATAAAAATTGCTTTAAATTATATCATAATAACTACGCAACTTAAATGTAACTTTTAGTGCTCATTTGCATTTTTTGCTTTTTTCACATTTTTTTTAAGAACAATTTCTTTTATGTTGTTGTGTTACTCAAACATATTTTTTGAATAAACTTATAATTTTGTTGTTTTGTGTCGAAATTGTGCCGTAACCAGTTTATCTGCAAAATTATCGCTCGTTTTAAATGCATTGCTATTTTTCCACCTTTTCGCTGCACAAAACACAGGAGTATGCATGCACGTTGTTTTAAGCCAGAATTATGCCAAAATGTGACAATCAGATTATCAACAATACATATAGTTCCAAATGAATCGGATTTTTTATAACTTCTTGTTGGCACAAAACGTGGAATCATGCGGGTTGTTTGGTGCAAATGCGCGTTAATCCATTTCTCAGCAATACATACCGTTCCAAAATTATCGGATTTTTTATATGTGATGTTAACTTCCCAACTTTTTGGGTGGACTTTAAAACGCTTGGTATTATCGGAGTAATCATAACAACTGATTTGCTGTATGTTTTATACATTTTCCCCAATTTAGTACTTATCATTTTGAGTTAATAATTCTTAATAAATACATCCCAATTACCGAAGTAACTATTTTTAGCATTATCATCATTCTGTCTCCCCGGACTTATTTAAAAATTCCCGGTTTTTCATTTGTTTGTTGCACATGGTTTCTTTTCTTACCATCAGTAATTGTATGATAAACAGTTCGACAAGATCACACACAAGATATAAATATTTTTTCGAAGATATACTTTATAAGCCATATTAAATAATCAATTTTCTAAATTTAAACTGCCAAAATGTTTTCAAAATTAACTGAACATTGTATTATTCATGTATATTTTTACTGCGATGGATTTTGTGGCAGAACTTTACGACCATAACATTACAATTTTGAATCATTGCTTTATTACATTGTACTAAGCATGTACCATTTAAATTTGAACAACCGAAAATCAAATAAATGATTAATCAAATAAGCGATTAATGAAATTATTGATATTGGAGAACATCAGTCTAGAAAATAACAATGCATATATGAAAATTTTGTTAAAAATTAAATTTATTGATGTATTTATTGCACATAAAATGATTGATTACTAAAAGTTATCGATTTTTCCTTCAATAATCAATCGATTATTTTCAAAAACCTAATTAATCGATATTTTCATTCAGCCCTAAATTGTACTACTAACAAATTTTTGGTTATAACAGATAACTTCTCGTTAAAACAACTATATAAACACGGACAGCCATGTCAGTACCAAATTCAAACCCAACATCTTTGTACATTCACAATTGGTTATGTAGAAATCCCAAGTAGATCACTCGGGCGATAAAATACATAAATGTCTATTTTGTATAAAATATAATTGTTAACGTATACCTATTAAACTAAGATGAATGCAAATCGTAAACTTTATGCATTAGTCTTGTAAACCAGGTGTATACAGGATGGTCGAGACCTAGCGTTAAAAATTTTTTTGGGTGATAGAACATAAATGTGACTCAAATACACAATTAAAAAAACTCCATTTCACACACATTTTAAAGAATATTTTATGTTATGTATGTTAACTTCACAACTTTCTTTCTATAATACATATAATAATATAATAAAATAATATTGAACTCAATAGCTAATTTTAATATAATTACATTTCATTGTATATTAAAATACTAAAAACTGTACATTTACAATGAATTCTTTTAACATTCACTAACATTATTTTACATTAAATTTCAGTTAAGATGGATACTTATGATAGCCTGACAACCACTATTAAATGATTAGAACTGTGTTAATCATTTCTTTAAAAAATGGAAAAAAGTTATACAAACATTCTTAAAATTCTAGACAGTAGCATAATGTATAAACAGTTAATAATTTATAGCTCAGAAGGATATAATATGTTATTGCTTTTAGTTATGCAGTTTGAATAGTTTAAACGTGGTTTGAAATACCATTGCATATTCAACTGCTATCAAACTAAATGGGACAATCATGAACATTGTTATTACCTTATAGCTTAACATAAGGTTAAGTTAACTTTTATAGCCCATAAGGTATCACGATAAGATGTTATGTTTTGTTTCTAAGTTTTGTAGTGGTTTGATCTATTTACTTCATTGGCAGTGATCTCAAGATGTATTATTCAAATCGGAATAATGTGTTGAAATGGCGCATAACATGCTGTGATACCTTATCTTATCATAAGGTGGGCTATAAGAATTGAACGTATTATGCATTATAGCTATAAAATTTTAAAATGTTCATGTTGTCTTTTTAGTTAATGATAGACTTGAATATCTATCATTTTCAAACCACGTGTTTACAGGCTATTCAAACTGGCATAACTGTACTTAAAATTTATGACGAATAAAATGTAGTGTTAAGTTCGAAAATGTCAATATCTAGAATCTTAGATTTTGAAGTACAGTTTTTATAGTTTACATTTGCTATGTACAATTAATTTAGAAATGTATATAAGCTTTATTCTTTTTTAAAGAAAATGATAACTTCACAGTTCTAATCAATTTAATTAGTGGTTGGGTAGATTCAGGCTCATCATAAGCTATCCATTCTTACTTAAAATTTAATGTAGAATACAATAGTAGTGTTAAAGTTCGAAGAATGTATCAAAATATCTCAGAATTTCTGAATTTTTGGGTAAATGTACAGCTTTTTTATATTTTTTATATTTAGTAGGTTACAAAAAATTAGGAACTGTAATTAACATACTTAACTTCCCGGAGCTCATTGGGTTCGAATTATATGTAAGACAGAAAGTTGTGAAGTTAACAGTATAACCTAATAAAAGCAGCTAAAATAATTCTTGAATTTGAATGATTTAAAATTGCAAGGTGTAGCCTAAAAGTTTTGGAACAATATTCATTGCAGTTATATTAATGATACAATATCCAGTTAATTTGCAAAATAAAAGTTATTCAATCGCTTTTCATTATTTCGCAATTTAAATTAATTTAAAATGGCTCATAAAGTATACCTTAGAGAATGCTGGAAATAAATAAATGAAGAAAAAATAGAGGAAATGTATCAAACATACATCTAACCAGTAACCATGATATCCCGACGTTTTGAAGCGTTAAAGGTCGCACAAACAATTGTGAAGTTAATAATACATCTAAAAAATGTGATGTTTTTGAATGTGTGTGAAGTTAGCACCCTGGCAAAGAGTTCCAATAGTTCTGATTAGAGTTCTAGCTTTCTTTTAAAAAGTTTAGAAGTATTTTATACAAAATAAAAAGAATTCCGTTCTGACTAGCTAAATTACGATATTTTGCAAAGTTCCAGAGTTCCTAATTTGAAAAAAAATTGTTTTGAAAATTAAACAAAAATTAAAAATTTTTGAAAATTCAATTTTGACATGCAATAGTTGCAATCAACTTTTGGTGTTCTTTTACTCATTCCTAAGAGTTTTCGCTAATTTCACAAAACTTATAATCAAAAATGAAAAAGTTACAGTCCTTTTCCTTAAAAAAGAAAATGTTAACAAAAAATATTTTAAAGAGTTCTAATAGTTCTCGCAGCAGATTTGGGTAGTATACGAAAAGTTCTGAAAGAAATTCTAATGACCGAAAGCGATCTGATTAATATTTATAGAATTATTTGACGATAAATATTTTGAAGACTTCCAATAGTTCCAAAATAATTCAATTCTCGTGTAGTTCTCGACATGCACAATGCCCTTTCCAAAGAGTTTCGATGTTAAAATTAATTTATCCCAAAAATGGGCTATTTTTACTAATTGTTTATTATCTAATTAATTTTATCATCGGAACTCTTTGGAAAGGCATTGTGTATGCTCAGAACTACACGAGAATAGTTTTAGAATAACCAGAACTCTTGAATATCGACCTGCGTCTTATCTATATCCTCGTACATTTTCAAAGTATCAATGAACAATATTTTGAAGGGTTCCAATAGTTCCCACAGTAGATTTGGGTAGTACTCAGAAAGTTATAAAAGAAATTCAATAACTGAAAGCAATCCGATCAATAATTAATGTGTTACACAAAAAAATTTGGATTTAGCACCCAAGTTAAAGACTTAGAATCATTAAAAAATAATTTTTTTTCCATACAAGTTTTGAGCTGTTTCAGTGTAAATAATTTTTCGATTGTTAAATATATATTTGATGAAAATACAAAATAGAAATTAAAAGAAATAATAATAATTTTAATAGCATTTTAATTAGGAAAATTTTCAACCTCTTTTACAATAAATTCATTACGAAAATAGGCCACATTGTAAAAACACAAACAAAATCTATGTCAAACAGACGTTTAAAACTTCATGCACACAGATGCTAACTTAAAAAATTAAAAGAAATGGAATAATTTTGTGCGGAAGTAGAAGTTAGTTTCTCGGTTGTCAAAAAATCGTGACAGAAGTAGACATTTTTTCACTAGAAAGCAAATATGTCACATATCTCCCTAAGAAGTTTATTTGATATGTTTTGATAGTTTCAAATACTGAGTACAAATAAAAACACAAGAACTAACTTATTTATTTGCGTTTACAGTAAATGATACAGGCCCACAATTACAGAAATTATTCACAATCTTCAGTTTTTTTGGAAACAATTTTCTGACACTAGGTATGGTTGTCAAAGTACGAATTCCAAAAAACATACGGATGACGAAACTATTACTAAATTTATTAATTTTCGGTGTTTTTGTGTTTCCGCTTTTGCAAAAAATAGTATATACATCTCAGGAGAGAATGCTATTTTTCCCTCGATGTTTAGTAGCCCTCAAACTTCGCCCTCGTGCCGCGAACTGCATCTCAGGAAAAATCATGTATTTTTTCCCTCTATCTATAATATATTATTGATTGTAATTTTTTTAGGATACCTATGCAATCTTTTTTTTATTCGTTCATAACGAAAACTGACAACATTGTAAAAACAAAAATAATAATCTAAGTCAGAATGACGTTTAAAACTTCATGTCAGATAGAGATTAATAGACATAAATACATAGTAACTTTAAAAAAATTCCAAAGCCGCCTATTTCTATATCACTAATACAATTTAACCATTTTCGTTCACGTTTAATTAATTTTTAGACTTACCTTACGTTATATTAAGAAACTTTGTAAAGAAAAGATATGTAAAATTAAATTTTCTTTAAAAAATATGTCCACACTTTTTCTTATAAAATTAATCGTTATGCAGATATTGAAAAAATTTGAACCAACACTTAAATTCTATCTTAGGAATTTTTGTGTCGCTAAATTACGTGTCGTATCAAAAAATTGCATAGAACATAATGAATCGATATGTTTAAGGTATATATGTATATATAGGTATGTTGAGATCTTTGAAATATGCAGCTGTTATAGAAATATTTGAAAAAAAAAACAAAAACTGGCCCTAATACCCCCTCCCCCGCCGCTGGATTTCTCCCAAAATGTAATCAGCTCCAAGCAAAATGAAAACAAGTTTCTATACCTACACATGTATAATGTAAGTTGGAAGGTAAAAATTATATTAAAATTATGAAAAAGTATTTTATAATTAAAATTATTTCAATTCTTTTAATTTTTTAAGTTAGCATCTAGATGTCTATTAACCTCTGTTTGACATCAAATTGTAAACGTCTGTTTGACATAGATAGTTTTTGTTTTTACAATGTTGTCTATTTGGGTACCGAACTTATTATAAAAGAGATTGCGTAATTATCTTTAAGAAAAACGTTACATTTCGGCACAATAGAACACGCATGTTTTACGTTTTTGCCAATAAAAAGTTTTGAAGTTAGCAGTACATCTAAAAATGCGATATTTTTGGAATGGTTTGTATTGCTTACAATTTCATTACGGCACATTTAGGCACAATTCAGGAACAAAACAACGGGCACGGTTCCGCGTGTTGTGCCAATTATGTACTGTTAACTTTACGGAACTGAATCCACTATGTGGACTGTCTTGTTGGTAAATCCTCAGAAACACCCACATTAAGGCGGACTCACTACTATCGCGAAAATGATCGACACCTATCGAAAAATTTAGTGCTATTTTGTTGCTAATTTGTTGCTGAATGTTACAGAAGTATGTTGCTCGAACCGTTTAACAAGAAATTGCGAACAAAATGGGGAGTGTCAGCTCAACGTTAACAATCTAGAAAAAATATATAGAGTGCAAGAATCGCTAAAATAATTACTTTAAAATTTGTTGCTATTTTGTTTCAGCGAGAAAACTTTGTGTATAAAAAAATACAACTAAACATCATGAAGTCGCGATCGTAGCTCATACACGGTGCGGTAAAGGGATAAATTTACCAAATGGGTTTCGGAATTGAATAGTCCTGAGAATCTGTTGTTTGCTTGAAATAATACAAAGTCATACAAACACGATTTGAGTTAACTAAAAAATTGTTGCGCTATGTTTTAGTTACTGAAATGTTCCTCAGACAGTGTACTTTAGATGCGTATCAACTCCGAATTTGTTGCTCCTTCTAAATAATTAAAAACCCATACTATGTCATCGCGGACTACCGGCAATGGACTCTTAATACATTCAAAGGTAGCTTAAAAAATTCGTTGCTCTGAAATGATGCTCAAATAATTTACTTCTGATACGTACCAATGCTCGAATTTATTGCTCGTTCTAAATAATTAAAAATCGATACTTTGTTTTCGTGAACCCAGTGCGTCGCACTCTTATACATTAAAACGTATAACAAAAAATTTTGTTGGTTTTAATTATTAAAATGCTGCTTGGGCATCTACTTAATAATTAAAAACAGATACTATTGTCTTTCAATCCCTTAACGACGCGCTTTATACGTTTTAAGTTAACAAAAAATGTTGTTGCTCTTATGTTTTAGCTACTGTAATGTTACTTAAGACTTTCGATAGGCATCAATAACCAAATTTGTTGCTCGTTTTAAATCATTATTTTGGACCCTCAACAACACGCTCTTATACGTTCTAAGATAAAAAAAAAAATTGGTAACTCCTAAGTTTTAGCTTCCGAAATGTTCCTTACACAATCTACTTTCGATACGTATCAATGACCAAATTTGTTGCTCGTCCTAAATACTTTTTCAATCGATACTTTTACTCCGCGGATCCTTTGCGATACGCTCTTACACGTTCTAAGTTAACTAAAAAATGTTGTTGTTCTTTAGTATGTATGTGTTTCATTTATCAGTTTTAACGTAATTAACAGTCCGCGATGATTTAATTATTTAAGGTGAGCAACAAATTTAAGGTTTGATAGGTACCAAAAGTAGATTTTCTGAGAAACATTTCAGTAGGTAAAACATAAGAGCAACAATTTTTTTAGTTAGCTTAAACCGTGTTAAGGGCTCGGTTCAGAAGGCAAAGAATCGGTTTTGTTATTATTTTAAATAGCATGGGTTGTAGTTGCGAACCATGATATTTACTGTGTAGTAATATTTTTTAAATATGATCACGTTTACAAAATATTTACAGCCTATCTTAAAGCAACAAAGTAGCAACAAATTCTGACGTGCACTCTATATGTTTTCTGGCATGGAGGTTGGATTAACGTTAAACTGGCCATTCCCACTTTGATCGCGATTTCCTGTTAAACGGTTTGCTAAAGGGGGGGGGGGGGCAGCTTATGTGGGTCATAGAAACTACCCTATTTGACATTACTAATGTTGTGGTAGGTAAATGCCTTAGATGAAGGAAAAATAGCATGCAGTCTATTCTTGGACTTTTGATAATGTAAATCATAAAATCCTTTTACATAAACTGGCATATGATAGGGTATGTGGTAATGCACTCCAATTAGTGGAGAGTTATCTTATAAATCAATTCCAGTACATACAACTTAAACAAGATAATAAAACGTACAAATCACCTTTGTGTAAAATAATGTCTGGTGTATCTTAAGGGAGAAAACTAACACCTCTTCTGTTTATTATTTTTATCAATGATATGTGTTCCAAATCATATATTGAAAATAAAAACTTAATTAATGCAGAAAATACCAATTTGATAGAGTAGTCCAGACATCGTCATGTGAACTTGCAAAATAAAAATGAACAATCTAATAAATTTGTTTACAGAAAATAAATAAATGCAGTGTGTAGTATTCAAAAGAAAAAAAAATCAAAGAATAATGCACTATGTCTCAACACAGCCAACAATAAAAAAGTACTAGGGACCAATATTGGGAACGTTCTGATATTTTTAATAACATTAGTTCTAAATTAAGCGCCAACAATTACATTATAATAATAATAAACTTTATTGCTGTTAACATGCAAAAAAAAACACTTACGCAAGTCAAATCTTTAGTACAAATTACTAACAACGGTTAAATTTAAGTTACTGTTGTCAAACTCACTAATGCTATAAACCGCATCATAGTGAAAAATGTTTTTAATTTTAGTACGTTGAAGGGTAGCCTTCTAGTCTCCACAGGTAAAAAATATATTTACAAAACTTTTGTGTGAGTTGCCTAACCTGTAATATATTAAATTTATATTATTACATTTAGAAGTTTTGTTTTATATTACCTTAAAAACAGATTTTTTTTCCTTACGTATACTAATTGTAAAGTTTCTCAACTACTAATTAAGCAGATTAATCCTATTACTTTGTTATGAATACTAAAAAAAGTAATCTGATAAATCGATGCGGACTTACATTTTCAGATATTATTAAGCACAATTATGGGAGTAGAACGCTGAATTTATGTATGTACGTACACACATATGTATGCTAGGGTATGACAAATTTTCAAAATGATTGTGAAGTATGGTTTTTGTTGAATTCAATTTTTAAAATCAGTAATTAATAGAGAAACGCTACTATAACTTTTTTCGCTGTGTATCAAAATAATTCAAATTTTGTCATAACCTGCTATGTGCAATTACGAATACGATGGTACGTTGAAAAAGTTGTTGTGACCAAAACTGTCCCCAAAAATGTCTAAAATATTAATGTGTAAATCAATCCGTTAAAATTTAGAAAGATAATTTTTCGAATAATGAGTAAAGAAAATTATAAAGTCGATACGAAATCGATTTTAGCACGTTAAAAGTTATTTCGAGTTCTATTCTAATTACTAAAAATGCATTGCAATACAGTAGTAAAATAATGAGATTTTGGAATAAACGAAAAAGAAGACGAAAGCTTAAGAAACTCCAGGCTGTTAAGAGGATTACCGACTCTTGACAATAATCCTTTATACTGTATAGTATACCTGGTGATTCCAGGGAATCCATATTTACAAATCAAATTAAAAGATTCTTATTGATATATTTTTAAACATTCTTTATCATTATTAATTTTACTTTGAACTTATTCGTTCATAACAAAAACTTATAATATTTATCATGTAATAAAAATTACCAATATTAAGAATTATATCATTCTAACGTTTCTTCTTATTATGGCTTGGTCGCTATATCCGTATTAATATTGAAACTTTTATAATGATATAATCCTTAATATTAGTAATTTTTATTACACAATTTGGCATTCATTAATTACTCCGACCTATTTTTTATAATCCAAAATTCTTTGTCATATTACGATGTTACAAGTTTAGGAATTATGACATAAATAAGTCGGTTCAAAAATGCATTTCAGGTTATTATATGATACAAAGAATTAGTAAAATAAATAACACCAAGATGACTAACCCCCTCACCTACCTGTGTACCTATACTTGGTTTGCTATTACTGTCGCAATAGAAATATCCCAAGATTGAGTGATTTGTGATATTTGTTAGTTATTTGTTTTGGTTTGTTATAGTTGTACTGTTGCATATTTTGTTGTTATATCTTTATACAATGCGAATTTCTTGGATTGTAAAAAAGCGCGGAAAGACATCGAAAGCGCAAAGATCGCCAAGAACGAGGGAAATGGTCGTTAAATTAATACGACAAGGTGATAATGTTCCAGAGGACGCACATGTGAAGTATTTTCGAAAATATTTTTATTAGTTCTAGACAAAGTTATAATTTATATTCATATCTGTTATCTTGTCTTTAGTGTACCAAATGAAATATTATTTGGAGACCTTATAGTAAACATCGGGTATTTTATAAAAGAATGTAAACGTTTAGGGCGTCACGACATGGTACGCACTATGGGAAAAATGAAATACCAAAAAGAAATTAGAAAAGGCGTGAGTTTTTGTTTTTATTACTTTTGTGATGTTTGTAAGAAATTTTTAAAGATACATTCTCATCCACGAAATAAACAAACTGGGGAGCAAATGCAGTTGGCATCGGATATTCTCAAACGCAAGAATATTTAAGTTGTCTAGATATTACCATAATGTCTAGCAAGTATTTTAGAAAAACAAATCTCAAGCAGGCACGGAAGAAAAACAATTAGCTTTCGACGCCGGAAACGTTGAGGAAGACATTCCGTTTTTCACAGTAATCATGGAGGGCGGTTGGGCTAAACGGTCTTAAGGTGACGGTTATAGTTCATTAACTCGAGTAGCAGTTATAATTGGTAAAAACTCCGGAAAATTGCTTTTTTTTGGGGATCCGAAACAAATATTGCAGTATATGTCCGTCTCAAAAACATTCGGTGGTAAAAAAAACGTGTGGTAATCATATCACAAGGTGCTACACATATCACAAGGTGCTACACATCTCAATTATATAAAATTACATCAAAGACATCACACGAAGTAGAAACACGACGGATTATGAAACAGCATATTCCTCGTCTTAGCGTCGCCATTGGGTCTGCGATAAGTAACAATACAAAATCGGGTTCAAATGCACAACTGCGCAAAGATTTGAAAAACTGATCATAGCGTGTTTTGGGTATCATGCAAATTGTCGCACGGAATACTGCAAGCGAAAAAACACTGATGAAGTAAATTTGGTACTTCTATTAAAACAAACGCAGATGTTTTTTTTCTGATATATACTCTGCATTAGAGTACGTTGTCAGTAGAGCTCATCGTCTGATTACCACAGTACTACGAATTATGCAGAACGTTACATGTGGGTTAGAAGGAAAGTAGATTTTCGAAGAATTTTTCTGATTGCATGCTATGCACCGGTGAATGAAGAAAGAGACCAGGAGCGTCAGAACTTCTGGAATGAAGTAGAGAACGTGTTGAACGTATGTAAGCCAAACGAAAGAGTGATGATACTGGGGGATATGAACGGATGGGTAGGTATACAGAGAGAACATACTGAACGCGTTCTAGGAAAGTTCGGAGACCAAAGAGTCAATGAGAATGGTGAACGCCTGGTGAACATCTGTGTAGAGAGAAGTCTGTTCGTATCCAATACGTGGTTTAAACATAAAAATGTGCATATGTATACATGGCAAAGAGGTGAATCTAAAAGTATGATAGACTTGACTGTGTATGATGAACGGCTTAGAAACCTGGTGAAAGACAAAAGTAATGCGCGGATCGGAGTCTGGATCGGACCACTAGTTGGTTGTATCGAGAGTGTGTTTAGGGCAAAAGTGGGTCTGGAGAAGGAAAGCAAACGTAGTGCGAACGTCCAGAATTAGGGTAGACAAACTAGTGGATAATGGTGTGAGAATAAAGTACGCAGATGCTGTGAGTAAAAAGTTTAATGTGAATGAAACAATGTGAAACGAACAAATAAAAGACACTGACGTTGAAAGTGCATGGATAAGCTAGAAAAACTGTGTTGTCAATTGTGCTGTGCGGATATGTTGAAGAGCGACTGTAGGTCGACAGAAACAATGTGCTTGGCGGAATGAGGCGGTAAAAAAGGCAGTATGCAAGAAAAAAGATGCGTACATGGAAATGATTGCTACAAAAAATGAGACTAAGAAAAAGCGATTATATGAGGTGTACAGATTAAGAAACAAAGAAGCGAAGGAGGTAGTGAGAATAAGTAAAGAGGAAGTGATGGCTGTGGAAGGAAAGAAAATGCAGAATGATTTTGAGGGAAACAAAAAACTCTTCTGGAATTGGGTCAAAAATACAAAACGTGGCCCAAAACAGAACACTGCAGGTGTGATGAATATGAACAACGAAATAGTACGGGACGATAGTGAAGTGAGGAAATGCTGACAAGAATATTTCGGAAAGCTGTACAGTAGTGAGGAAAGTAAGACTGAAGGGTTAAATAAGGAGAATGTAGAAGGAATTGTGAATGAAACTGAGAAGGATATTGGGATAAATGAGGTAGAGAAAACTGTAGAAAGGCTGAAAAACGGCAAAGGAACAAGCGTAGATGAAATCACTGGTAAAATGCTAAAGTACGGAGGTACAAAGCTTATACGAAGAATGTGTGAATTATTCAATGTATGCCATATGTGTAGAAAAGTGCCGAGGGATTATAAGAGCGAAATGGTTGTACTACTGTATAAGGGTAAGGGGAACAAGAGTGATTGCAAGAACTACAGAGAAATAAGTTTGCTCAGCGTGCCTGGTAAAGTATTTGGAAGATTGATACGAGTACGAGAAACTACAATAACTAACATTTGGGATGTGCAGTGTGGCTTCATGCCAGGGAGAGGATGTATCGATCAGGTGGTTGGTCTCCAACAGGTAATCGAAAAGTGTTTAAGTGTAAAAAGGAAGCTGTACTGTACGTTTGTAGATCTGAAGAAAGCATACGACAGTGTGAATAGGGATAAGCTGTGGGAAATATTAAATGAATATGGCGTAAATAAAGGTCTAATAAACGGAATAAGGGCAGTGTACAACGGTAGTCGGACATGTGTTAGGGTAAGAGGAGGTGCGAGTGAATACTTTAATATTGAGCAAGGAGTGCGACAAGGCTGTGTGATGTCACAGTGGTTGTTCAATGTATACAAAGATAATTTTGTGTTAGACAAGCATGTACCGATACAAATGGTATAATGGTTGGTGACGTAAATGTACGACTACTAGTGTATGCAGATAACACAGTCTTATTAAGTAAGAGTGCGGATGAGCTACAAACTGCTCTGAGGAAGTTTGATACAGTCTGTGACAGCATAGACCAGAAGGTAAACGTGAGCAAAACTAAGATTGTGGTGTTTAATCGGGAAAGTGAAAAGGAGAGTAGAGTATTTACCCTGTAAGATAAAATTGTGGAACAAGTAGACGAGTTGGTGTATCTGGGTAGAATCTACACTGGAGGTGGTACAATGGATGACGAGATTGAACGAATGAACATTGCTGGAAGGAAAGTGATTGGAATTATGTGGACGATAATGAGAAATGAAAGCATGAGCCTAGCTGCGAAACGAGCAATCTACAATGACGTGTTTGTCCCGTCAGTACTGCATGAAAGTGAGAAATGAGTATATGAAAAAAGGCACGAAAGTAAAATAAATGCCATAGGTATGATATTCTTGAGAAGCACATGTGGTAAAACGAGAAGGGACAAGATGAAGAATGAGTGTATAATGAAGGAGCGTGGGCAGAAAAATACGATGATGGATAGGTATAAAAGTAGTACACTACGTTGGTTTGCCACATTGAGAGAATGAAAAACGCAAGATTAACGAAACAAATATATGTGGATGAGGATAGAGGAAAGCCGGGCCTGGTAGGCCGCGTAAAACTTGGCCGAATATATGATAAAGAAAGATAAGGTGTTTTAAAAATAAAAGGGCATGTCAGAGACAATGTATGAATCTTGGATGTTTGTCCCATCAGTACTGTATGGAAGTAAGACATGGTATGTCAAAAAAAGCACGAAAGAAAAATAAATGCCGTGGGTATGAGATTCCAGAGAAGCGCATGTGGTAAAAAGATAAGGGGCAAGATAAAGAATGAGTGCATAATGAAGGTGTGGCGAGGAAAAGACGATGATTGATAAGATATAAAAGTAGTACATTACGCTGATTTGGTCAGATTGAGAGAATGAATAACGCAAGATTAACGAAGCAAATATATGTGGGCGAAGTTAGAAGTAAGGCCGTGCCTGGTAAGCCGCGTAAAACTTGACTAAATGTAGTAGAATGTATCATAAAGGAAATAAAGATAAGGAGTTTTAAAAATAAAAAGGCATGCCAGACACAATGTATGAATCTTGCGGAAGCTAGGGAGGTATGCAGAGATAGGAAAGCATGGAGAAAAATTGTGAATGAAAAATTAAAAAAAGGCAGGGATTGTTTTGCCTACCCCGCAAGGGAATGGCGTGAAGGTTAAGTTAAGTTAAATGTCTCTTGTATGTAAATTTTCGAGTGGAACGCGAATCAATCATTGCCAAAGGAGTTCATACCTTAAGACGTTGTGTAGGAGCCGGGCTGTCGCATAATAATTGCCCTTCTCGGTATTCATCCGTTGTAAACCATTAGTCACAATTATTTTTCGGTAAAACAAAAAAAGCTTAAACAAAATACTGACAGAAAAGTGCCTAAGAGAAAAAGATATAATCTCAAACAAACGTGCAATGGCGATATGGAATACGGTCCGGATGCTGCAAAACCAGATATAGAACATAACGCATTTCAATGAACAAAACGACAAATTTTATTAGAACTTGAACGTGAGATACCTAATATAAGTCATATAGAGACAATTACAAAAGGTCAGCATGAAAATCTTCAATGGAGATCTGCAAAAATAAATCGTCTTACAGTTTCAACCTCTGGCCAAGTCTGCAAAAGGCTTCCAACCACTTCAAGCCATTGTGCTGTACTAGAGTTGCTGTACAAAGGAAACAAGGACTTGAAAACTCCGGTAATAATCTATGGTCGATTGAATGAGAAAAAGGCGATAGAACTGTATGAAGTTCAAACGAAAAAGAAGGTTTCACCGTGTGTCTAGCAAATAAGTTATATTGCGACTCAAATTGTTTTTACAAACCGCGATTTAAAAATTATTCAAATAGAAAAAAATACGACATTTTGGTTAGAAACTATGCTACCTAAATTAAACGAGTAGATAGCAGAGCCACGTGTGCCTCGTGATATGAAAATTAAAAATTCGCCGAGTATTACCGCCACTCAAGAAAATGAAGCAAAAACTAAAAAAAAAAAAACTCGCATTGTAACAATGATATTACGATATGTGTGCTTTACTTTTATAAAGAAAGTGCTTAGTTTAGAGCGTCCTCCAAATTCACTGGTGCATTTTTAATTTGTACTTAGGTTAGCACATTTTTAGTTTTATTTTGTAATACTTTAATTGTAGTTTATATAATAAATGAATGACATTAATTTATTTACTTACAATAAAAAGGTAATACAGTCGACTAACAAACCTCTTCAATAAAAACAATTCCTAGTTAAAATGATATCTTTTGTTAAAACTTGCTTGTGAATGAACAATGGGGTACCTGCCAAAGGCACATTATCCTCAGATAATTTTGGAGCTACGTAAACTTTCATGTGATGGACTTAAAAATAAACTAAATAGACAAATAATGCAATTTGGGTGACCTATGTACAAATAAGAATTGTTAGAGATTTAAGTACGGTACCTAAACAGTATTCGCTAGTTTGACCAGTGGCATACAAAATGCAGTACAATATAAATATTGAAGGCCGAGTTATCAGTTCAAGTTATGTAAATAACGATCTGCAATCAGCTCTATATGTTACATTTCCTGTAACTCTCATAGCTCGAAGTTGCAGAGCAAACAATTGAGTCGAACTCACATAATTACCACATATTATATTAACAGTAAAATGAATTGCAATTACAGATAAAAATAACAACCATAATATGTTGGTGGAAACACTATACGATAGACGCCGTAAAAGAAATATATTACGACTAATTAAGTAAACAATTTTGTCTGTACGCTCATTGAAGGTAAGTTTAGGAACAATGTCTATACCTAAAAAGTCTGCCATCAGATGGGTTGTCGAAATTATGGTGCCTTAATGTGATAACACATTTTTACACTATTATTTGAATTTATATCCAAATTATTGGAATTGCACCAGTCCTCAGCTAATAGCTATGTTCTATTTGCCCCTTCAGCCTCTTTTGAAATTGTTGTTAAGACACAAGCAATGTTGTGTCATCAGCATAATGTAAACAACTAGCAGTATCTTTTAAATGATAAGAAAAATCATTAATGAATACTAAAAATAACAATGGACCCAAAATAGATCCTTGAGGCACACGTAGCGTTAAAAATTCGGAAGTAACTGTGTACTGTCCGGATAAGACTTAATTAAAGATACACTTGTTGCATCGAATTTACATATTTCCTTTAATTATTTAAGTAGAACTTGATGCACAACACTACATGCATTATGACTAATTAATTAGACTTAAATGATACACTTCGCTTACATTATTCAAATTAGAGTTATAATTTGGGGAGGTTCGTCACAAACTCATCGTACTCCAAAAAGATACAGAATTATAATTTGGGGAGGTTCGTCACAAACTCATCATACTTCAAAAAATCGTTATTACAATTTGACTCAATTACCTAACAAAATGGTACTGGAATTCCTCCCAAACCCATACATTGTTAAGTTAAACCTTAAATAAAAAATACCCTTATTACAATTGTATAAGATGTTTTAATCAATTGTCAGAAAGTACCAAACAATTTAATATATCTGCCGAATTTAAGCATCTCTGGAAAGAGAACATAACGAATGCAGTATCATATTCAGTAAATGAATTCTTAAATTACAATTAATATACTTAATTCATTCCTGTACAGGGTGGTTCATTTTCGATGTTTTCTTATGGGAAGTACCCTTTCTATTACAGATAGACAAAAAGTAAAATGGCGATTTTGAAAAACTTGAATAACTTTTTTATTTCTAAATGTATCGACAAACTGTAAAAACATTCTTAAGGCACTTTTTTAAATAGAATCGGTTAGTGCATTCACATTTTTAATACCTCCTTAATTTAAAAAGATGTGACAAAGTTGTATTTTTTATATGGGCACTATAGTTGGCTATGACATTTTTAAATAACATTTTTTTTGTGCTTTTCAAAAATATATAACACTTCTATGCTATTTTTATAATTAATTGATTTTTTAAGTTTTTCTTATTTACGTTTTATATTAAGAATACACAGTAGGCTGAGATTTATTTAAGTAAAAATAAATGATACCTATATGTCAAATAATAAATTAAAAATTAGAAGTGTGCAACAAAGTGATCTTGGAATTTAGTTATTAACATGCCTAATTATACAAATTCGGAAAAATTTTGCATGTAAAAGTGTTTTATATTATCCGAAGGTGATAAGAATGTGGCATCGAAATTAGATTTACAAAATTTTCCTGAAAGGCACCAGCCAAATGAAAATATTTTTGAACGGTATAGTTAATAGAAATTAAAATTTTTGCTAGCTCAAAACAATATCTTGATTAATTTTAGATTACAGAAAAATTTAATTGAATTCGGTTCTTTTAAAAATCCCAGGCCAAAAACTTACTTTAAACGAAATTGTGTAGAAGTCGAAGCAGAGCCAACAACTTCATCTAGACAAATGGTTAATCTAGGCGTGTCTCGAAGCAAAGCCCTTCGAATTTTAAAGAAACACAAATACCATTGCTATAGATTTCGGAAAGAACATTTTTTGACTATAGACAACAGAAGGTGGCGCACTGAGTTTGTAACTGGTAATTTTTCAAACTCTATTGCATGGTCAGACGAGGCGCATATCAGTAGTGATGGTATTTTTGATATTCACAATTTACCTTACTGGGCAGATACTAACGCTCATGTCAGTGTTGTCCACAGGAGGCAAGGGAAATTTGAAATAAATGTGTGGTGCTGCATTAAAAACGGACGTTTTTATTATCACATGTATGAAGGAACATTAAACTCAATGAAATATCTCGATGTTCTACGAATTGATTTGGAGGGATTTCTAGAGAGTCTTCCTTTAGCACAATATTGCAATGTCATATTTCAGCAAGATCAAGCTCCCCACATAATTCCAGTGTAGTTAGTGACTACTTAAATTTACGTTTTCCTAATAGCTGGATGGGAACGACAGCACCAATTTTGTGGCCTGCTCGTTCACCCGATCTTTCGCCTTTAGAATTCTTTTTATGGGGTTTTTTGAAAAATATTATATACAAAAGAACTAATAATACTGTTAATGAGTTAAAAGAAAGTGTTGTGTGGCTTTTACACAATTAACACCATTATCTATATATAACTCTATAAATTCAATTAGAAGACAATGCGAAGTCATCTAAAAAGAGGGTGCATAGTTTGAAAAATATTTGTAGTTTTAGTGTTTTATATATTGATATTCTGTGTTAATATTTTTGTTCCTTTATAGAATTAGATGTTTACATATGTATAAAAATTGATTTGCTGTTAGCTTTTCATAATTTTTGATGATCTTATATTGTATATTTTCATTTTATTTCAATTTGCATTTGGGTTTTTTGATAATTTTATATTCAATCTTTAGATTTTATAATTTACTACCATTCCACAAGAACAACATTACAATTAAACTTATTTGAATTACAAAATGTCTAAAATATTTTACTGGAAGTGAAATTTCTTTTTTGAGTAGAATATCGTCCTTCAATTTCATATCTGTTTTTCTAAGCCAACTGTTATCCTTGATAAATATACCAATTAAGAAAAACTTAAAAAGATCAATTAATTATTAAAATAGCATAGAGGTGTTACATATTTTTAAAAAGCACAAAAAAATTGTCACAGCCAACTATGGTTTCCATATAAAAACATACAACTTTGTCATATCTTTTTAAATTAAAGAGGTATTTAAAATGTGAATGCAGTAACGGATTCTACTTAAAAAAGTGCCTTATGAATGTTTTTATAGTTTGTCGCTACATTTAGAAATAAAAGTTATTCAAGTTTTTCAAAATCGCCATTTTTTCAATTTTGGCTAATTGCGCAATACTGGTCAGAGATATCTTGATTACGACTATTGGATCTTAATTAACACCAAAATCGAGCACAAGGACCCCATATTACTTTTTGTGTATCTGTAAGAAAACATTAAAATGAACCACCCTGTACATTCAACAGTTTGTTATTGTTATGTAATATGAAATAAATAAGTATTATTATTGGGTTTTACAGTTCTTTTCATTACCTAATAAAGCGGGCAATTTCTTATTAGTATATATTTATCGAAGAACACACATTATAATGTAGAAAAGAAGAATATTTTGTTTTATTATCACAAATAATCTAATTAACAATTATCAAAATAGTCAATTACTGAAGTTAAAATAAATAATTGCAATCACGAAACTTTTTCGATACTCTATATTTTAAATGATAGAAAGGTAATTCAATTTGATTATAGGTAATTTATTAATCCTAGAATGCCAGACTATTTTTATCACATGTAAGTAAATACCAGACACTCCTAAATATTACACTTTTTGAAATAATAGTAAAATTGCACATACATTTCTTTCTAATATTTAATTGAAACAAAACAATGTATGTATTATGTACTTTCAAATATTTTTGAACAAGATTAAATAATTATTTATTTCTCAAGGCATTTCAACACATGTATCATTATCAAGTAACAACAACAAACAAGTAGTTATGGTAACAAATTATTAAGGTAAAAACAGCAAACTTGATGTAAATTATAATTTTATATTTAAAACATCTGTTAAAAGTAATTTTACAAGATCGACCTGTTTGTTCATTAACGTACTTTCTGTTTACGTTTATAAATTTCTAATGCTTCCAAAACGTCTAATTTGTCTTTTTTATTACAAAAGTGTAAAGATTTAATGTTGTTTTGTAAAGTAATATAATGATTATTTACTACTAAATGTTTGGCATAATTTGATTTGTCTATGTGTTTATATTTGTAAGATCTAATGTATTCTTTGTATCTAATATCAAAGATCCCAAGTGTTTGTCTAATATAAACAGAATTACAGAATGTGCAGTTCAATTTATTAATACCAGACTTCAAAATGGCGTTAGTTGAAACTTTCACATTAAATAAGTAGTTAAGAACATTGGTATTAGTTTTGAAAGCTGGTTTGTACTTCTTGTTCTTTTGTAATATGTAAGCTAGTTTTTCTGATATTTTTCCAAAATATGAAATTGATATGTATTTATTTTCAGTTGGTTCTGTGTTAACTGGGAAAATGATAGATGACTTGTACTCTTAATTTTCCACTAAAGTGTGGTTATATTTGAAATGTAACCATTTGCTTGTGCAATTTGTTTTATAATTGATATTTCCTTATTGAAATTTGTTTGGTTTAATGGTATTGGCATTGCTCTGTGTACTAAGGATTTATATGCAGCTAATTTATGAGTTTTATGGTGACATGAATCGTTTGGAATCGTAATGTCTGTATGTGTAGAATATGGAGAACTCAAACTAAAATACAATTTTATCAGAAACATTTAATTCAAAATTTGATCTAAATTATCTATAAAGATTATAAGCTAAAATTGGCGAAATTGGACTGTCCATAGGAAAATTATTTTTATAGATACGTCTTATTGTTGAATGTAAAATAATTTTGATTACACTGAGATCAAATACTTGAATTAACTCCGTTCTTGTAACTAATTCAACATTACTATTATATAACAAATTATTTAATAAACACATACATTCTTGAAGGCACATTTTGGAAAACATACTAGTAACATCAAAACTGAGAAGCATATTATGTAGTGGTAACTTTATGTTTTGTAGTTTATTAATTCTAAAGAATTCTGTACTTGAAATTGTTTATTATTGTAGGCACTCCAATTTATGAATAATTTTGAAGATTAAATTTTCGAATGAAATGTTTCTGATAAGATTTATTTTGGTTTCATTATGTTGATGATATATTATTTCATTTTTTGATTCCTCACAAAATTTCATGATGGGTTCCATATACCAATTTTCAACTGTTTCTTAGATATGTAATTCTTTTGAAAATTTTTAAAGATGTAGCCGTATTTCAACACTGCGCCTTTTACCCATTTCCGACTGAAGGGTAAGCGCTTCTGAGGTAGACGGAAGCACAAGAATGATATTTTCGAAATCCACATTGACAATGATTTATCGTGTCCAAAATTTGATGACCATTTTCAAAGTTGAAAAAGTTGGTTCTTTCAAATGTGGCACCCTGTATATTATTTGTTAGCCGGATGTAGAATTTGATTCTGCATCGATTCGCCATAACACCCCCTATACCTATTTCCAACGGTATTTTTTATCAAAAGTCGATAAAACTCCTTAAGTCCTATTTAGTAAGCCTTTATTTTGACGGGAACAGGAACAATGCTGATTTTATGTTAAACCAGCATCAATCCACAGAATAGTAAGAAAACATAAAATGTATAATTTTTTTGAGATAACTGTGCAGTGGTGATAAGGCAAGACGAGTAGACTTTTGCGAGTTCATGTGCATAAAAATGACCGAAGATCCGAAATTTCTTCATATCAAAACTCAGCAGGCAAGGAATTATAAATTGCAGAAATAATCACTACTGGGCACAAGATAATCCATATATCATAAGGGAACATAATCACCATGACCACTTTAGTTTTAATGTTTTTTGTTTAATTATGGACAATAAAGTGGCCTATCAAGTGTAGGATGAAAATTTTAATGAAGGTAGACATTTGGAAATACTCAGAGGGATTGTTAGTGATTTTCTAAATGCTCCACCTCCACGATACCATCTGGATGGTGAACCAGCATATTCCATTACAGCTGTACACCATCAGTTGACCTTGATGTTCGAGGATCTGAAGATTGGTCCACAGGGACCCTGGATCTGGCCACCCAGATCACCCGATCCCCAGACAGATTTCAGAGGTCTGTTTCGCGAGGAGTATATGACAAGAGTTATTCAGTGTTTGAACCAAAATGGCGGTCATATAGAACAATTATTGTAATTTTACATTCATTTATTATTTCAATTTTATATGTTTTTCATTTGTAATTAGTTCTAAATTTTGTTCTGTTCCTATTTTGTTGTTACTGTCTAATTAAAGTGAACTACCATTTCAGTAATTTTCATTTTGTCTAAAAAAAAGCGATGTTTCGGTTTCTGCCAAAAATCACATTAAAATAGAAAATATGGATTAACAAGAAAACCGTTGGATATGGTATAGGGAAAGTTATAGCAAATCGGTGCCGAATTTTTGCATCCCACCATTCAATAACATACAGGATGTCACACACGAACGAACGAACTTTTTCAACTTTGAAAATGATGTAATTGGTCCTCAAATTTTGAACACCCTGTATGCGACCAACCAATTGTAGATTTGTTGAGACTACATCTTTCAACATTTTCAAAAGAATTTAAGAAACAGTTGAAAGTAGGTGTAGGCAAACCTGATGGTACTTATCATGAAATTTTTTTAGGGATGCAAAAATTAAATAATATACCGGGTGTTACATTTAAAATAATAATAATAAAGGCGAAAGATTGATTCGCGTCTGAAGAGAATCCAGAGATAAACAAAGAAGTTAATGGAACTTCCGGGATAACCGGAAGTGGCATCACAATGAAAATATTTTAAAACGTGGATTAACCCTGGAGTCCAAAAATTCAGAATTCTACGTTTTTTAACCACGAAAAGTTCTAACGAACAGCTACCATGAGACACCCTGTATAGATCCTTAGTACATAGGGCAATGTCATTAACGTTAAACCAAACAAATTTCAATAAAGAAATACTAATTATAAAACAAATGGTTACTTTCAAATGTAATTGACACTTTAGTTAAAAATCAAGAGTACAAATTATCTACCAAAAACATTTACCCAGTTAATACAGGACGGAAATAAAATAAATACATATCAAGTTCATATTTTGGAAACAGAAAAAGTAACTCACATTATTACAAAAGAAGAAGTACATAATAGCTTTCCAAACTAATACCAATGTTCTTAAATGTTTCCTTATTGCGAAAGATTAAACTAACGACGTTTTGAAGTCGGGCATTTATGAATTGAACTGCACATTTTGTACTTCTGCTTATACTGGACCAACACTTAGGAACTTTGATATTGGATACAAAGAACACGTTAGATGTTACAAATATAAACACACAAACAAATCAAGGTATGCCAAACATTTAATAGTAAATAATCACCTTATCACTTCACAAAACAACATTAAATTTTTAAACTTTTGTAATAAAAAAGACAAATTAGATGTTTTGGAAGCAGTCGAAATTTATAAACATAAGCAGAAAGTACCTTTAATGAATGAACATACAATCTTATAGACTACCCTTTACCAGATAATATAGAATTATAATTTACGTCGAGTTTGTTGTTTTACCTTAAAGATTTGTTGCCATAACTATTTGTTCGTTAATTTACTTATACACCGCGATCAAAAATACCCGACACAGCCGCTCTTATGAAACATAACGTTAGTAACCATTTGCTGCACCTCATATCATAGTACACCTTTGGTAACCAATAAACATAATCTCTAATAATTCTGTTCAATAATGTTTATATGTGAGGAATATAACATAGATTTACACCTAGCATTCATTGATTTTCAAAAGACATTTAATCAAATAAGAGATATGGGCAATTATAAATGGATTAAACGATGGCAGATCAACTCCCTATATACTTCCCTGATTAAAAATATCTATAATCAAGATGCCACGATGCAAATAAAATTAGACAAGCATAACAAATCAGAAAAGATACCAGTGAGAAGGTGTCAGACAGGGAGATACTATGTCACCCAAGCTGTTCACTTTAGCTTTGGAGACGTCTTTAAAAAATTGACATGGAGTAAATAAGGTATAAAAATTGACGGAAAATACATGAACCACCTCCGGTTTGCGGATGACATAGTATTGATTAGTTCGGACTTGGACGAATTGGATGAAATGTTAAAAGATCTGAAATTGGAATCAGAAAAAGTAGGACTCGCTATGAACCTAACTAAAATAAAAATAATGTCCTAGTGATAGAGATCTACCAAAGAAACTTTTTTCAATAATGGCATTATGACATTGTATGGATTGTATGTATAGACCACAGTTAAATTCATTAAACAAAATGAAGGCGAATACCAACTGCAAGGTAGTGTCCATCACCGTGATTCAAGAAACATAAGGAAAATTGCTACCTTCAAAAAAGAATTACGTAAATATCTCGTAGAAAAAGCACCCTATGATCGTGTTAATAGTTTTAGTTAATAAATCTATATATGTACTTGACTTGTCCAACAACTTATATATGTATTTTATATATTGTAATTATGTACATTACATATTATATTATCTAATTTAAAAAGACCAATAAACTAAACTAAACTGTTGATAGCTACATATATCTGGGACATACGCTACAACTGAGAAAACAGAATCATAAATTTCCCGAAGAATACGCCTGAGGTGGGCTTGGCTTCGGTCAATTATCATATATTTTAAGAAAAAGTGAAATTCTCATGACACTAAAAAGAAAAGCCTACGGCAGTTGTGTTCTACCAATTATTACATATGGCATGGAAACTGTCACGCTAACATACGCCAGCGCGAGAAAACTAAGAGTGGAACAAGGTTGCGATGGAAAGACAAATGTTGCAAGTAAGAATTCAAGATAGAATTAAACACAAAGAATCAGGGAAAGAATAAAAATTACTAATATTACTGAGATGGGTTGGACACATAGCTAGAAAAACAGCAGAAGAGTGGACATACCGCCTTGTTCACTGGCGGTCATTCAAAAGGAGCGTAGACAGCCACAAAAGAGATGGCTGGATGACATCAAACAATACATAACGAACAAACACATGGCCCACGATAGAATTAGGTAGAAGAGAATGGAAAGGAAAAGGAGATGCCTGCAGTGGACGCAGAGGCTGAAAGAAGAAGAAAACGTTTGTATTGTTTAGTATTGTGCAGTACCATATGAGTGGCGGCAAATGGTCACTAACATCATGTTTCATAAGAGTGGCTGTCAATGATCCTCGACACCTTTGTATATTTTCCCTTGATAATGATACATTTTGTATTGAAACACGTAGAGAAATAAATAATTATAAAAAGGAAATTATGGAATTATATAGTATTTAAAACATTAGTGCTATTAGTGTAACAATTTGCTCGGTATGTGGCGCATACTAGATGTGCACATGTACTACAGTAACTGGATGTTAAGACATTGTAATCAGAAAAACTAAAAACTTTAAAAAATGTATTTTACGTGTAAATATATTTTGTAGAATAAAGTTACCATTTAACGAATAAAATAAAAAGTGTATGAACTCTCATACAGACAAATATCACTCAAAAAGCGCGCGTAACCGCTTAGTAGAGATGAATCAGTTTAGTTTCGTTCGTTGTTCTGAACAGTAACTAACCTTTAACCTCGTGGTGTTTCAGTATTTATGTGAAAATAAACTCCAGAAAAATAATATAGTATTCAGGAAGGAGTCTATTTTGTATTTTGTAAGTACGAAATAACAATTTATATCAATTACAGTGTAATATTTACAGTTTATTGTTTGTTGCAGATATGCAATGGTGTGCATTTAGAGTTATAAGAAAAAAATATGAGTTACTCTAAACGCAACAAAAAACCTCTGAGTGAGCAGGAAATGCTTGAAATTTGAGGGGGTTGGTCAGATAGTGAAGACGGGCTTAAATGGGTATTTCCACGAAATTTGTCAGTTTACTAATACTCAGCTAGTAACTGTACAGAAAGTTGATTGTTAGGTAAGGTTGCCAGTTTTTGTAAAAGTTGAAAAAGGGTGAAACATCAGGGTTTCAGGTCAGTTAGAAAGAGATGAATAATTTAAGATTTTATTGGTGTTCAGAATTCAAACTAGAAATTCGCATTATACTGTGTTATAAGGGTTGATGTTTGAGTAACAATATGGATAGAGATAAAAATACATCCCGCAAACACGGGATTTTAACAGAATTAACAGAAATTGGTACATTGGTTGACTTAGTGTTATAATATAAACATGTAATCGAAAATACAAAAAGTGATGCTGTTACTTGGTAAGAAAAGAAAACTGCCTGGACAGAAATTGCTAATAAATTTAATGCAACCTGTGGAGTTCAACTGCGAACAGCAGAAAGTAATATTTCAAATAAAATTTGCAGTAAATCACCTTCTACCTTGTTAAGCAAGCACCTCACAGATTGTTTACTTAAACGATATGTGAACAATTTCTTGCTCGTTCCATTTGTCTTCACGTAGTCTTACGTTATTTGGAAGACGAAACAGATTGCCCACAATTTCTTCGTCCTCCGATTCAAACAAATCCAAAAAATCTTCCATAATCCTAATTTAAAAAATTCACAAACACGTATTTGTAAACAAAGAAGTAAGGTTATATTTTATAAACGTGCATAAAGCATAAGTATATTGCACATGCCTTTTTCTTATTCGTCCGATAACATACAGTTGAACACAGAAAAAGTACTGTATAATATTGTTGGACACTTATTTGGAACATAATAGTTATGCGAAGGCGGAAATACCAAATATTTTGTTATTCCAGACTTTAACCGGGATGTGTAACTATAGGCTACTTTATACGGAGATGGAAATACCGACCCTTAGAGAAGTAAATAATTTCCCTGGCACAATTTAGAGCAGAAATTGCTACCTATTTGTGCTACACCAACATTAAAAATACACTCTCCAGAGGTCGGCCCTCCAATATTGAAAATGGAATCCAAGCAAAAAAATACAAACGGAATGCTCAATATGTTCCTCCTCAAGAAGTGAGAACTGATCACATGGGACATTGGCCTCTGTTTGCTGAAAAGAGAACAATGCAAATTTCCTACATGTTCCGGTTTTACAGACATTATGTGTGAAAAATGTGGTGTAGTATTTTGTTTTAATAAAAAAAAACAACTGTTTTAGGTCTTTTCACGAATAGCAGTTAATGCATGACGTTGGATTTCTGCAACATTATTAAATTATGTTTTATGCATGAAGTTGCAGATCTGCAACAAACTATTTTTTACAATAAATTTTGTTTAATTTACTTGTATTTTTTTTTCAACATTTTTCCTCAACCCTTCTATTGTGTTTGGGTCAATATGACCCAATCGCGTTCTTCTAATGTGCTTAATTCGTTAATTTATTTAAATATTTCATTGCCACTGCATGACTTTTATTTCATTACTCTAATAACGATGTACCTAGATTGATATTACAAAATTATAATTAGTTTTTTTTTAAATGCATTTGTTATACTCACTGTGTTTGGGTCTATATGACCAGGTGATTTGTGTGGTTCAAATTAGAAGAGCGAGTAATAGATTATTATCATAGACGAATGTATTTTATTAGTTTTGTTTTATTTTCATAAATATAAATAACTTACATAATAGTTTAGTCCTGTTGAGACTTGTCTGTGGCTCCGCGTATAAATGCAGCCAGTCAGCATCTGTGTGTTAGTTTTCATAGTACATATAAAACTCTAATAAGAAATACCTAACAATTGAAATTTATTATTGAAAATGTTGAAATGTGTAGTTAGCATCTGTGTGTTAGTTCCGTAGTAAATATAAAACTCTAATAAGAAATACCTAACAATTGAAATTTATTATTGAAAATGTGTAGTGAGACTGCTTACGGATAGTGAACTTGAGAAACTTTTGTGTGTTTCTGATAGTGATTCTAATGCTTCTGAAGAAGACCATTTGTCCAAAACTGAGTTATATACTAGCGAATTGGATGAAGTAGAAGCTATGATTTCAGATGAAGCTGATACGGATAATCACGTAACTTCAAAAGATGGCAATATAGTATGGAATGAAAAGACACATCAATCGGGAAGGTTATCAGCAGCAAATATTATTTCGTTGATTCCTGGGCCAACAAGGTATGCTACGTCGCGAATAATTGATATAAAATCCGCGTACTTCTTATATTTCACACCCAAAATTGTAAACCTAATTTTGAAAATGTCAAATTTAGAAGGCAAAAGACTTTGTGGCGACACGTTTCAAGAACTAACATTAGTTGAACTAGAAGCATATTTTGGCCTACTGTTTCTAGCTGGAGTGTATAAATCTCATGGAGAGGCAACAGCCAGTCTGTGGGATGGAAATGTAGGTCGTCCAATATTCAGAGCAACGATGTCCCTACAACGATTTCATGTAATTGCACGAATAATTCGCTTTGACGATTAAAAACTCGACCACAACAACGCCAAACTGATAAATTAGCTCCCACACAGGATGAAGGGTTGCAATTCTACCTAAGCTCTATAATGTTCACGAAAATGTAAGAGTAGATGAGCAACTGGTACCTTTTAGAGGCCGTTGTCCTTTTAGACAGTACATCGCGAATAAACCTACTAAATACGGAGTCAAGCTTCGACTTTATGCGATTTTGTAACTGCTTACGCATATAACATGCAAGTTTACCTGGGGAAAAAAGAAGTGAACCTCCAGAGAGACGTCAAGGTAAAAGAGTTGTGCTAGATCTTACTTATAGTCTAAAAGGTCACAACGTAATGTGCGATAATTTTTTGACCTCGTACAATCTGGGGCAGATGCTATTGAAAAGAAAAATAACCATGCTTGACACTATTCGCAAAAATAAGCCTGAATTGCCAGCTGCATTGGTTCTTTTTTTCAAAATTTTACTTTACCAAGGACATGTCAGTAGTTTCCTATATTATGAAACGGGGTAAACATAAACATGTTACGTTCATGAGTACCACGATAACAGAGTGTGTAACCAAGATCATAAAAAGTCGTTTATGATTTTAGATTTCAACAAAATTAAAGGTGCTGTAGACATGTTAGTTAATAATAACATACACATGCAGACGACAAACTAAAAGATGCTCAATGGATATCTTTTACAATATCATGGATGTTTCACCTTACTCCAACCTGGAATGCTGGAAAACTTACAAAACGGCGACTATTTCTTGAAGAACTGGGTAATTCCTTATTACTCCATTATTGCAAGAAAGAAAACGTCTCCCTCAAAGTATTCATGCAGCTGAAATGGTTATAAAGTCACATTCTTCAACCAGTAATGACAAAGTAACAATCAACCACAACCAAGCGTAAAAATTGTAATTTTTGTCCCTCTTCAAATGATAATAAAATTAGTATGGTATGTTGTAATTGCTCAAAATACCTATGTAAAGCTCATGTATATTACTACTGTCAAGACTAACAAATAAATGTATATAACTAACTACTACGTTTTTCAGATGTTCTTTACATAACATTAATAATATGTAATAAAAATAAAATAACGTGATAAAATGTAACAAATAATAAATACTACATCTTATTTCTTATTATTATTTACTGTTATATCAATTTAACGGCAATAACACAACAACTATAGGCTTCCGGGTCATAATGACACGAACACAATAAGTGAAACCAAAATGTTAATACAATAGGAGGGTTAATATTAGAGGCAATGTCCTAATCAAAAACAATTTTTTGGTCAAAATTCAAAAAATCGTGCATCTAAGGGTTAAGTACCAGACTAATGAAGAGTCAAACATTGAGATTTATTAGGTAGAAAGAGGTAACATCTTTAATAACGACTGTCGTAAAATTTACGAATGTCCGGTGTTTTAATCAAGTTTTATTAATAGTTCAACTAATACCAAAATTAAATTAATATTTAAAATACAATTAATTAAAGCACGCTACTCTGTAAGATGGACAATACGCAAGACCATGAACTACGTTATCCTCAACAATAGCTATAAAAACTTAACCGAATGTTTGACGAATTAATGACAATTCTAATTACTTCCCATATCCCTTAAGATGCATCAAGTTTCAACTTCCATCAAAATTTTTCTTTGTAATGTAGCTAAACATTATAAAACCAGTTTATACAATTTGTATATTTTGAACATATATCTGTTTCTGAATTATTTTGTCTAAGACCTTTTAAAGGTACACCCTGTATACATTCAACATATGATTAATTCTGACCGATTCTTAAAGGAGTTATTTGTAAAACGAACTATTAACAAATTGTTTGTGCTAAACAAGCAAAATTGCATACAAAATAAAACTAAACTCTGTTTCCCCAATCATATGAAAATAGAAGAACTAACCTGTGTATCAGTGGTCCCCGTTGTAATTTTTGTACTTGAAGCAGTAGATGCCGGCTTAATTATTTGTTGAGATAAAATATTAATTAGAGGAGACGTCCTTGGTTTTACATTCACACAATTATTTTGATTAGCTGGTCTAATAATCTGCTGAGATAAAATGTTTATTAACGTCGGTGATTCCGTTGTTGTGCTAGTACTACTCGTTGACGAAGCAGTACTAGTACTAATAACTGCAGTTTCTGTATCAGATGAAACTGGTTTTTCGGCACGTGGCTGTCCAATTCGTTGTATATGTGGAGTAACTTGTGTACTTGTTTGAGTGTTTGGAATGGGCACATTAGTGGTCGGCCTCGAACCTGGAACTTGTACCACTTGTACTATACGATCAACGGAACTTGGACGAATCATCTGCAAATCGTTCAAACCAGGTACTTGAGCTAATACAGAGTTAGTGCTTTTCCTCTTATCCTTATCAAATTCGAGTCTTTTTAAAACGACACACGGATTCATCGCGTTTAAATCAGTCTTTAAATCACCACTACACTTATCTTGTTTTACAACAATCGATTTCTCATCATTGTACCGATTTACTTTGGGACTAATATCTTGAAGTGGCCACGGCTTTGATTCGTTTTTACTTTTATGAATTCTCGTCTTCACTTTGGATTTCTCTTTTGTCATATTTTCAGATTTTTTAATAATCTTTTTTGGTCCAGATTTTGACTTTTGTTTATGTACACGAGGTTCATCATATTTTATACAATCTTTCTTATCACTATTATCTGGCCCAGTCAGTCTATATAATACTACTCTAAGTTCTTTTAATTTGTACTTTTTAACTAAATCTATTAATTCATTCTTATTCTTTTCTCTAATCTTCACTTTACGAGGCGAAAGTGAAATATTTTTTATACCTTCCGCGACACTTAATAAACTTCTCTCACTAGTAGAACTCAAACACCTTCTAGCTTTTTTTCTATTGTTAAAAAATTTTCGTTCACTTTTTGTTTGGATTGTTTCATAACTAAAACTTGAACTTGCATCATCAGATACTTGATCACAATCTTCCCCATTACTCATTTCAACACTAAGATCACATAATTTAGTTTTGGAATACTTCGTAATTCTTAGTTTAAAACTTTGTATATCCTCACCTAATGCTTTAATATTTATATCGTCCTCAAAATTTTGAATCTTATTATCAAACGGTAAACTAATTCCTCTTAAAAAACAAATATCGCCGCGACTCGGAATTTTATTTTCTATCACAATTGAATGTGCACTTTCACTAAAAGATTCAATGATGCCATCCCTAGTTGTTGAATCTGATCTAGTAATTACATCTTCTCGAAACAAACTATCAGTGTCATGTACTGGAATTTCCTCATTTGATTCTAAAGGGGTATCCGAAACAGAATTTTCTTTCGTAGAAATTGACGAAGTTGTATTATTCTCGTATGAAGTGGAAGATTGCATTTCAAAATCTCCGGATTCCTTAGTTGTATTATTAATTGGAGAAATTAATTCCGATTCAGCATTAGAGATTTCTTGTTCTGATGATTGGGTCGGAGTTGGAGATAACATCTCATTTGATTTGCTTGATCGTTCTTCATCGATAGATGATAATTTCTCTAGACTTTGATTTGAAATAGATTCTGGTAAGATATCTGAGTCATCTTCATGTTCTTCATGCACGGATTGAGGTGCTGAGTGTAAATCTTGGTTTTCTACAAGTTCCTCTTCGTCTTCAGACTCTGTTGCTATATAATTCGAACCACAATCTTGCTCGGTCTGAGAATAAGCTGAATGAGTTTGCTCATCATCAGCATCTGTTCTTAGTGTAGTAGAAGTGTTATTTTCCGAACCATTTACTGATTCATCACCACAAGAAAAAGTGGTGTTGCAGTGATTATCTTTATCATCTGCACCACTGCTTGCAGGAGGATTCACGTTTTTTGAAGTATTTTCTTCTAGACTGAAGGTTGTTTCGGATTCACATTCTGGAGGATCGTTAAACCCTGGAAACTCGTCATAGTGCATAGCACTTATTTGAAAATATGATTTAGTTATACTAAAAATAGGCACAGTACGCAAACCATCATCAAACCCACAATTGCTATTTTCCAGGCTGTTATCGTTTGAAAATTGTTCTAGACTGTCAGAACTTGTATGATCCGTTTCAAAATTTGGTATACTACTACAACTTTGTTCATCGTCATCTGTAATATCAGAACCAACCTTACTCGTAACCACCCCAAGGGCACCATTTTTTGACATTTTCGTTTCATTACTCACAGCAATTTCATTATCAATTAATTTTTCATAATCACATAATTCTATCGATATTTTATTATCAGTAGTAACACTCTCATTATCTTCATCACCAGGTTCAGAGTATTCAGGATTACTAACATCCTCATCCTCATCGTACGGTTCTTCCAAACATTCAGAATTTTCAGTATTATTATCTGGTTCTACAGGTTCAGAATTATTATCAATCGCCACACTATCCTCATCAAGAGGTTGTGAGCATTCCGATTCTCTAGCAAACTTATTATTTGAATCGTAATTTACATCAAACACATCATCTGAACCTATAGATTCATCTACTCCAAATTCGGAAGTTTGAACTGGTGAGTCAAAGGTCATAAAACTACTGCCATTTCCGAGAATTTCCATTTTATCAGGTATACAAACTTCATTCTGAATAGAATTATCAGGATTAGATTTTACTGCAACTACATTATTAGTTACAAAATCCCTCACATTTTCAGAAAATTGGTTTAAAACTACTTGCGGTCTTGTACTATTATCATACATTTCCATTTGATTATCTCTTTCATAACTAGTATTATAGTATTGCTGACAAGTTGTGCCCATAACCTTTTCTGTATTATTATTACACTTACTTCGATTAGAATTTTTGTTACTATAAGTGTGGAGTACGGGTTTATTTCCGAAAACATTTTTGTTCCTTAAATAATTATTTACAGCATGAGCTACAGACAATTTTTTGTGAAGTTCTTCCACAGTTTGTGTACATTTACTCAAATCAATCGGTCCTGACGATGAATCTTTCATTGATAAATTTAAGGCTACATCTTTCGGAGACGTATTACCTGTAACTGGCATGTAAGTACATGTTGGTGTACTTCGGAATCTTGAATCTTGCACAAAACTTGAAGATCTGTATGAGTGCCAATTTGCATTTTGGGTTGTTGGATACGAAAAAAGTGGTGTACTTGCTTTAACAGGCCTGTGAGTAGCAACATTGTTCAGCATCCTTGCATTACCATGATGTTCATACATAGGATTATGAACAGACGGCATTGGTAATAGTGAGGAGACACTAGTAACAAAAACCTTAGGTGGAATAACACAATCCTTTTGGCTTAATTTCGAGTTGGAACGTTTTAAATTTGGCCTAAATTGACGTAAACTTTTAAGAACTTTAGGATCCGATCTTGGAACTGGAGGAGGAAGTAAATGGAAACTTTCTTGTGCAATATCGTTTGTAACAGTGGATTCTTGAGGAAAGGCCTCATCACTTGAACCGTTGGGATCTGGATATAAATCTTCTAAATAATGTTCATATCCACGCTCTATACCATTAGCTTCCTCATCTTCGGGTTCCCGTTTTACTGTCGCAAATATTGAATAATCAATATCAACAAACTTCAGTTCCGTAACAATATTCTTGGTTCTTTCTGGATCATCTAAATACAAAACACATAAACGATGAAGATCTTTCCATTTCACAAGCCAGTTAAGTAATTGGTAACGTGGACTAGATAATACAACAACTAAGTCATCACATAATTGAGGACTAAGACCTAATTGTTCTTCCGTTAGAGCTTCACTTAAAGCTGTATTTGTGTTTAGTGGAGACTTTAACTCTAACTGGCTCATAAATTCACCACATTCATCACATTTGTAGCAGACTTCATCTGAGAGATCGATTGGAGGATGAAGTTTACATTTCCATGATTGACCGGTATCTAACACTTCATAACCTGAAGCTTTTGCTAAAGTTATAATTCTGTCCAATGTTGTTAGAGTTGGTTTTAAACTAAATGATGTTAAGACACATTCTCGACTGACTTTCAAATGTTCATTAAGTACGTCAGCTAGTCTTAAAAAACCATATGCCAATCTTTCGCTAATTTCTGCTACTTTTTCGGTGTCATCTTCATTCTTTTGCCTTTCCAAGTCATTCATATCAGTTGTTAATGCACGTATATACAATTCAATAATGAATGTTTTCATAAATGAACCAAACTGGAAATAATAGTAAATTTAATATTTATACATATACTTAAATTTGTTACAAACCTTTTTGTAAAATGCCTCACAAAATATGTACATATGAATAGCCGAATCTGCAGCTTGTATTATACGTCGAACTGCGGTTGTTAATGTAGCCCAGTTGTCATTACTTTCGTTAAGGAATAACCACGTGTCTAATAAACCTTCTAAAACATGTCCGCTTTCTTTTGGCAATTTCATGACAGCTGCTGTTACATAAACTTGTGCTGCTAAATGGGCAATTCGACTACTATGGCGCCAAATTTTTGAAATATTAACTCTTTTGTGAGCGAAGCGCTTCAATAAATCTAGTCCTTCCGTAAGTGTTAGCGATTTGAGCTATAATCAAATAAAATTATTTCAACTTGTGAAGTTGTGATTAATTACGCAATAGATTTTGAAAACCTTTTCTCACATGTTTGTCGCAATGTAACTGCATGTCAAAAATTATTAAATTCGATAGTTATATTATAAGGGGGACACTGCGAATGTTTAAATTATTATGAGTTTTTGTTATGAACGAATAAAGGTAAATATGTAATTAAAAATTATTATTAATTTTATTAAATACATAAATAAAAAGTTTACCTCGAGTAGCATTTGAACCTACGACCTGTACTTTGCTAGAGTACCGCGCTAACCAACTGCGCCATCAAGGTTCAAGCCCCAATCGAATGGGGCTTGAACCTTGATGGTATGTGCATAATATACGTATAATAACATTTACATTTTATTCCAGGTGATGGTGACTCAAATGTCTTCACAAAAATAAAAGAGGTCTCATATGGTCGTTATGTAAGTAAAATAGAATCATATGACAAGCTGCTTTAGCGAAAAGTTGCACATAATATTACTACAAAAATTTGTCGGATCGATGTAATGTTTCAAAGCAAACATAAATATATCACTTTTTTACGTTCGTAATGAATACCTATAATATTACAACAATTTAAATTTAGTGAAAAGTATCATTAGTCATTAGTCCTAATCCTTCGTGCATTAAAATAAGCCACATTCATAAAGAACTTGTTTTATCTTAATACATGAAATAAAAGGAGGAGCTTAGTAAACTAAAAAACCGCTGCAAATTGTATCAATACTTTCAAATCAAAAAATCGTTTTTTTGTAAATAACCCAAAAACAATTAACTTTACAAAAAAATTACACGGATTCTTTTCGATAAGAAATTTGATTTTCTGTCTACAACAATCGTGTGGACAGGTTCCAAAATCGAAAAAATTGCAAAAACACTTTGTGAGAAATTTTATTTCCTATCTAATGGTATTTCACTTTTTGAATATGTTAAGTAGCTCCGGAGATATTAAAGAAAAACCAGTTTTTTAAAGTGACGGTTTTTTGCTAATATTTTGTAAACAGTTCGTTGTACAAAAAAATTATAGGGACAAAAAATACTCATAATTATATTACTAATCACATATTAAAAAGAAACATATCTAAAAAAATAAAAAATTTGCAAAAGGGGTACTTACTTACCCCCCCATAGCCCAAAAACAATCAGTCGCTTTGGGTAGTTGAAAACTATGTGTACCAAATTTCAAGTTGATATGTTAAGTCCTTCGAAAGTTATGGAGTACACGCAGACAAGATTTTTTTTGCTCATATTTAGTTTTTGGACGTTTTCGGGCATTTTAAAGTGATTGAGCAAATAAAAATTTTTGAAAAGTTTTTTAGCGATACAGTACTTCCCATCCATTGGATGTGGAAGTAATTGTACTACTTTGTTGCCATCTGTTGTAAAATAACTATCCCTAGGAAGTACTGAAGCCCCTTAAGCACAAAACATTTGGAGTTTAAAGAACCCACAGATTGACAAACAAATTTTAATATCTTTATTGAAATATTACTAATAATATGTTACCATTTTTGTGCCAAAAGTTGAAGTTGCTGATAAAACATGTTGGGAAATGACTTATAAACACGCATTTTCATCTTCCTCAAAATTATTGAAATGTTCACCCTAAAAATTGGAGGATCTGTGAGAAAAGTCCATGTGGATATGATACAAGTACAACTTCGACTTCTTACACAGTTTGGAATTTTTCCTTTATTAAATGAGATTTATGTCCTTGTGCATTACGTAGTTGCACAAGCACTATATTTCTTTTCTTATGGAGAAAGGCCCATTTTTCATCACTAGCGACAGTTCTTTTCAGGTGTGATTCTGCAAATAAATCATGGGCATCTATTTTGGAGATTTTTATTAACTAAACCCACTTTTTTCAATTGTTCACTTATTGTTGATTTAGAGTAATACTTAATAATTCCTACATTGCTTGCAGCATTATCTCGTGAACCACTTGGGATAGTGTCTTCATTTACTCTAGCTGCATGAAGTTTTTATTTGTATGTGTACAGCGCCCTACCAGCATAAATTTAACCCTTAAACCGAAACATAGGTCTGTGAGACCACGGCTATAGTAAATTAGTGCAATGTGGCAACATCGTTCAGCCTACGAGCCCTCACTTCACAGTATCTTAATATTAAACACTTGCCTACATTTTGCACACCTCAGTTCATATTTACTAGTGAGTGTGTACATGTCGCTTTTTGAAAACCTAACAGTCTTACAAGGTGGATGTTTCTTATTACGTAGAAAACTCAAAGGTATGTATGACCCAATGTTTCATGTTACGTATATTTTAAAAAATTAAATACATAACATCGCAATGGCTCATATATGGCTATCACAGATATGGATAAAGATGCTGATTCTATAGGAGCTAGTCGTACAAGAAAAGTACGATATAGTGACAAAAGTTTTCAACAAAACTGATGGAATGGTTTCACAACGAACTTAAAACAGACCGGGCTGCAGCTACATCAGAAATCTTCAATTTGTTTATAAAAATTTACAGAAAATGTATTGTCTTAGCTATATGTGACAGTGGATGAAATGCTTGTTGCTTTCAAAGGAAAGTGTGGCTTTCCTATATATATGCAAAAAAAATCTGTAAAATATGGGATTAAAATTCAATGTACAGCCGACTCCTTTAGCTCATATGTTTTCAACGCATATATTTATATGGGAAGGCAGTGATGATGTAGGTCATTACGAAGAAGAAAAAATCTTTCGAAACCCACCCACTCAGTCTACGGTACGTTTGTATAAACCAATAGAAGGATCAAACTGTAACGTAACTGCTGATGATTGGTTTTCGTCTATGGAATTGGTGCAGGAACTCAAAAAAATAATCTCTTACATTTGTTGGAACCATGAAGCAAAATAAGACTATTATACCTCAAGAGCTTAAGACTAATATATCTAGGGCAGTAGGGCAGTCTTATAAGGATTGCCAAATGACATACCTGTAACCTTATTATCTATCATTCCCAAAGTAAACAGATCTGTGGTGCTTATATCATCTATGGACCATAGCATCAAAACAGATCCTGAAAAGAATAACCCTGAAATAGTAAGCTATTATAATAAATGGTGTTGATCTTCTAGATATGAAATGTGCAGTTTATTCATCCATTAGAAGAATGAGAAGATGACCTTTGGTAATATTGTGTTACTCTTGTAAACTGCTGTGTTAACAGTTATGTACTACATTTATGTTACCAATAAAACCCAAATATGGGCAGATTTCATTTTATTACATAAACCACTGGCTCTTTCTCTGTTGGAACCCCATCTCAGACAATTCTGAACCTACCTAGAAATATTAGACAGTTGATAAAGCAAGAACTACCAGAAGAATCAAGTACATCAGATGATGATAAAGTCTCAAGTGATAGACTTGTAAAGAGAAAAACTTGCTCCAAATTCCCATCTTCTAAAAACAGAAAAACCAACTACAAATGCATTAAATGATGATTTTTCTGAATGTTAAACTAAGTTAATTTGTTACTGTTTTTTATGTTTATGTTCAATAAATTTATTTCCTTATAATTTTAGTGTTTCATTAACCAAAAATCTTTTACATAGCACTGCGCTTAAGGCGAGATTTTAGCGGACCGTATGTGCAAATTCGCAACAAGTAAAAGGGAGTACAGTAAAATGGAAACAGAAATGAAAATGCGGTAGTAGTGGTGTATTTCCCTCCGTACTTTCGGCGTTAAAATTTCGAGGTTTGAGCGACAATCCATTTTCTTAGAAAGATTATTCAGTCGCGGAATTTTTCCGAACAATAAGTTTTTTTTTAATTCCCAAAGGTGACCTCTGAAGCTGTGCAGAAATACAATTTTAGAATTCTTATTATTACTTGAATTACAGCATGTTAAAATTGCTCAAGTTAAAGAAGTTTGCGATTTTATTATAAAACTTCCCTGAAGGCGACTAGGCAAAAGGAGCCTTTATAGCTCTACAGTACCTTTTCCTTGTGTGTAGAAAAAAAATCAAGTTGATATATCTATAAATAAATAAGAGAAATTTGTCGAAGCCAACGATATTGTTTTCGACGGCTAAAATCTCGCCTTAATACCACAATACTTCAGATGGTCTGCATCAACGTATGTTTCAGTTTAAGAGATAATAACAGTTTTGACTTATTTTAAATCTAGTTTAAGGTATTGTCAATTTTTTTTTTGTGACATGCTAATAATGGTTCACTCCTAACAAATGTAGTAAATTTGACTAGATTAGTATAAGTCCGAGTTAACACATTCAGTGCCGAACACTGCGATCGGAATGCATCGGCTACGTTCGGGAGCGCTGCCCACTGCGATCGGAATGTTACGGGAGGGGTTGCATCATAACAAATTAGGTTCAGAAATTTCATCGGCATCAGTTACAGGCAGTGTTTTTGTTTGCTGCGTAGTTGAAAAGGGTTTGTTTAACTTGTGCTTTTGTTGGTTCCGTGTTTTTTCTTTGGTGTGGCCATAATTCACGGCTTCAAAATGGAAGGTGAAGCAGATCCAACTGGTATTAACAGGCATTATGACGAAGAGTTGGTATGGATTTTGGACAATTACAGCAGTAGTGATGAATTTGATCCTAATTTGGAAGAAGGTGAAACTGGTTCAAGCTTCCAATCCGACGTTTCTAATGTTTACATACAAATCAAGCGGCCACAAACTCAGGCGATCGATGACGATTTCCTACATACTGTAGAAAAACGAATGCTTACTCAAAAACGTCTGCCAATTCTCGTATCACCACGTGGAAAGATAACTGTAAAAATGTTTTTGGCCATGTTGCTTCATATGGGGTCAATCCAACTAAGTCGTCTAAATGACTACTGGAAAACTGACCCTTTGTTAGATATTCCTGCTTTTAGAAAATGTACGTTCCATTGATTTTGAGGTGTTTGCAGTTAACAACTTCTAAACCACCATTGACTGACTGTTTAAGAAAAATGAGATCTGTGGTAGAATTTTTTAATAATCAAATAAGTAGAATTTACTACCTCGGACACATTATTTTATGTAACCGACAATCCGTTCACTCACAATGAACCGACTGACCTGGACCGACGAATCAGACCCGCACGTCGGTTACATAAAGGTTACCGTATATTTTAATTTTCTTTTTTACTTCCATTTTATTTCCAAAAAATGGAAATAAAAAGGAAAATTAAAATCTACGATAACCTAGGTTACGGTAGATTTTAATTTCGCTTTTTATTTCCATTTTTTTTTTAGACAGAAATCATATGTAACCGACGTGAGAATCAGAATCGTCAGTTTCTCCAGTTCAGTCGGTTCACTTCGGGTGGACGGATTGTCGGTTACATAAAATAATACAACTCGGACGAGAGCTATCATTGGATGAACCTGTGGTACTTTGGCGCGGTCGTTGCTGTTCCAACAGTAAATAGAAAATAAACGCCACAAATACGCTATAAAGTTGTACATGCTCAATGAGCCAAATGGGCTGGTTTTAAAGTGTCATGTTTATGGAGGTGCTTCAGATGTTTATAGCGGAACCGAGCATACAGAAAAAGTAATTCTATATTTACTTGAAAATGTATTAGGCAATGGAGATGCCGTGTATTTAGGTAACTATTATAACTTAACTTAACCTTCACGCCATTCCCTTGCGGGGTAGGCAAAAGAACCCCTGCGTCTTATTTAGTTTTCATTCACAATCTTTCTCCATGCTTTCCTATTTCCGCATACCTCCCTAGCTTCCGCAACATTCATACATTGTCTCTGACATGCCCTTTTATTTTTAAAACTCTTATCTTTCTATCCTTTACCATACATTCTAGTACATTCAGCCAAGTCTTACGCGGCCTACCAGGCCTGGTCTTCCCTCTAACCTCACCCACATATATTTGCTTCGTTAATCTTGCGTTGTTCATTCCCTCAATGTGACCAAACCAACGTAATGTACTACTTTTATATCTATCCATCATCGTCTTTTCCTTGCCACACTCCGTCATTCTGCATTCATTCTTTACCTTGTCCCTTCACCTTTTACCACATGCGCTTCTCAGGAATCTCATACCCACGGCATTTATTTCTCTTTCGTGCCTTTTTTTTGACATACCCATGTCCCACTTCCATACAGTACTGATGGGACAAATACGCCGTTATAGATAACTCGTTTGGCAGCTAAGCTCAAGCTTTCATTTATCATTATCGTCCACATACTTCCAATCACTTTCCTTCCAGCAATGACCTTTGTCCAATCGCGCCCTCCATTGTACCATCTGAAGTAAACATTCTACCCAGATATACAAGCGCGTCCACTTGCTGCACAATTTCATCTTGCAGAGTAAATACTCTACTCTCCTTTCCACCTTCTCGATTGAACACCACAATCATAGTTTTGTTCACGTTTACCTTTATAGGTCCATGCTCTCCCAGATTGTATCACACTTCCTCAGAGCGGTTTGTAGCTCATCCGCACTGTCACTTACTGCATACACCAGAAGTCGTACATGTACGTCACCAACCATTACACGCTTTGTATCGGTACATGCTTGTCTAACACATTTATTCATGTATACATCCTTGCTCAATATTAAACTTTCACTCACACCTCTCACCCCAACACATGACCGACTACCATTGCATACTGCCCTTATTCCATTTATTAAACCTTCATTTACGCTATATTCATTTAATATTTCCCACAGCTTCTCCCTATTCACTCTGTCGTATGCTTTCTCCAGATCTACAAATGCACAATACAGCTTTCTTTTGCCCTTTTTCGATCACCTGCTGGAGAGCAATCATCTGATCGATACATCCTCTCCCTGGCATGATCCACCCTGCACATCCCAAATCTTACGTTTGTATAGTTTCTCATACTCTATCAATCAGTATTCTTCCAAATACTTATCAGGCACGCTGAGCAAACTTATTTCTCTGAATGTTTTTATTATAAATTAATAATAATTTTTAATTATTCCATTGTAGTTCTTGCCATCACTCTTATTCCCCTTACCCTTATACAGTGGTACAATGATGCGCTCTTCCAATCCCTCGGCACTTTTCCATACATAAGGCATACATTGAATAATTCACACAATCTTCGTATAAGCTTTGCACCCCCATACTTTAGCATTTCACCATTGATTTCATCTACGCCTGCTCCCTTGCCGTTTTTCAACCCTGCTACCTTTTTCTCTACTTCATTTATCCCAATATCCTCAGTTTCATTCGCCATTTCTTCTACATTCTCCTTATTTAACCCTGCAGCCTTATTTTCCACACTACTGTACAGCGTTCCGAAATATTCTTGCCAGCATTTCCTCACTTCACAATCGTTCCATACTATTTCGTTGCTCATATCCATCACTACTGCAGCGTACTGTTTTGGGCCACGTTTTGTATTTTTGACACATTTCCAGAAGTTTTTTGTTTCCCTCAAAATCATTCTGCATTTTCTCTCCTTCCATAACCATCACTTCCTCTTTACTTATTCTCACTGCCTCCTTCGCTTCTTTGTTTCTTAATCTGTACACCTCATACAATCGCCTTTTCTCAATCTCATTTCTTCCAGCAATAATTCACATGTACGCATATTTTTTTCTTACATACTGCCTTTTTTACCGACTCATTCTACCACGCATTTTTTTTGTCTACCTACAGTCGCCCTTCCACATATCCGAACGGCGCAACTGACAACACAGTTTTTCAAGCTTATCCATGCATGCATTTTCAACGTCTGTGTCTTTTATTTGTTCGTTCCACACTGTTTCATTCATATTCAACTTTTTACTCACAGCATCTGCGTATTTCATTCTCACAACATTATCCACTAGTTTGTGTACCCTAATTCTGGACGTTCGCACTACGTTTGCCTTCCTTCTCCAGACCCACTTTTCCCCTAAACACACTCTTGATATAACCAAAAAGTGATCCGATCCACACTCCGATCCGCGCATTACTTTTGTGTTTTGTGTCTTTCATCAGGTTTCTAAGCCATTCATCACACACTATCATGTCTGTCATACTTTTAGATTCACCTCTTTGCCACGTATTGGACACAAACAGGCTTCTCTCCACACATATGTTCACCATTCTTATTGATTCTTAGGTCTCCGAACTTTCCTAGAACGCGTTCAGTATGTTCTCTCTGTACACCTACCCATCCGTTCATATCCCCCACAATCATCACTCTTTCGTTTAGCTTACATACGTTCAACACGTTCTCTACTTCATTCCAGAAGTTCTCACGCTCCTGGTCTCTTTCTCCATTCATATGCAATAAGAAAAATTTTTCGAAACTTCAGTTTCATTCTAACCCATATTACCCGGGGAGATACCAATTCGTACTGTTTAACACATCTTTTCGCTCTTTCACTTACGATCACCCCAACTCCCTTTGCGCCATGCACTTCAGTCTCAACTCCTGACCATAGTGCTAGGCTGCCATCGTCCATCTCCACAGTATCTTTTCCTTTGCGCATTGTCTCCGATACACACAGAATATCAAGGTGTCTTTCGTACATTACATTCGCAATTTCAAATTCTTTACCATGTATACCTCTAACATTCCACGTACCTACTCGCCATTCATTCCTTGCACAGTCGTCAGCAACGGGGCCTGTCTGTCGATCCGAGGCAATTGTATTGTTCTCTTGAGTAATACCATAGTGAGCAGATCCGTTACTAGACGATGTAGCATTCCCTACTAACGGTATCAGGTAAGGAAGTCAGAAGTAGAAATATACACAGAGGCAAGAAAGATATAAATAATAGAGTGTATACTTACTGTATAGTTATCTATATCTAACTATTATAATAGTGTTCAATTAACTACCAAACTGCTACAGGAAAATACCTATGACAGAAAGAACAATCCAAAAGAGGTAATGACTGCAAATTAGGAACGAGGAGAAAATAAATTTACTTTATGACGGAAGTGAATGTTGGAAAACGGCGTGACAATCATAATGTTCAGTATATTAGTACTGAGTACGGAAACAAAATCGGTATTTTTAGAAACATAAGATCAAGAATATGAAAAGCCTGCAGCTAGACTTAGTTATAATGCGTTTATGCCAGGAGTAGCCTGAGATGACCAAATGATGCCATACTATCCTTGTGAGCGTAAAACCATTACATGGTAAGAAAGTGTTTATACATGTGATGCAAATGAACTTGATAAACACACATTTTCTATACAAGTATTCCCAGTCTGATCGTTTACGCGTTTATTCGGAATTTGCATGCTGGACAAACCATCATAAATTCACCTACGTCTGTAGTCCATGACATAACTAAAATAGAAAAAACGGCAAAGGAAACAAAAGGTGTTAATGAATCAAGCGAGTTAGCAGAAAAGAATGCAAAGTATACAAACAGAGGAAAATTCAGAAGCAGACAGTTTATAAATGTAAAATCTGCCCTGGACAACCCAGTTTCTGCCTCCGGTGTTTTAGAATATCACAAAAATGTTTGAAAAGTTGTAAATATTAATGTTTTCAAGTTAAAAGAGCCTTTTGTTATTTTTCAAACACATTTTTGCGCACACTACGATTGGAGTGTTAGGCATCTACCGAAGGAATTCATACATAATGCCGATCTGAATGCATTTTTAAGTGTTTTAGACAAAAAACATAACACTCTAAAATCTTTTATGAACTACTTTTACTTCATGTTTTGTAGAATGAAACATAAATATTTGAAACAAACATATTGACTCGGCCATGATCTTAAAAATACAGGTCGGAAGTCAACCTGTTAAAAACAAGACAAAAGCATTATGCATATACATATGGGACAACCTAGTAGCAATTTCTGTAATGAAATTGATCAATATTAACAATAAGTAGTGTAGGTATATAATAATCTATTGAGTATGTAGTTACTGTTCGACATGTTAATTGCAGAAAAGTAAACTTTTCATATCTATTGCTAGATAATTATTTCCAGTTTGAGTTATTAGATTAAAACACAACCTCATCATGTAAATGTTAAAATTCAATTAAATAGAAAAAAATACTAACCGTAGATATAATTAGAGACGTCTTTTTATATTTATATAACAGCGCTATATACACATCTAAAATAAATCGTCTTTGATCTTCTGTGGCGTTTAAAGTAAAGTGTTGTGCTTCGGACAACTGATGACAACGCATAAAAGCTGTAACTAAATTTAACGCTAAATCTTCACAATGAGATTCACATAATTTTCTTAAACGAGTTGATATTAAATAACCAGTTTCCATGCCAAAAAATTCGATCTCTAAAAATAATATGAATAATTATAAACAAATTCAATTCAGAATTACATGTTAAAATAATTTTATCTTAAATTAACAATTCCAATTATACATAATTTCAGTAAGCAGACTTAGAACTACCAGAATAAGATATATTTCAAATTTGTCGAAGATTATCTATAAATATAGCAAATCTGAAAATCACAATATTTATATTTGATTAATTCTGCAGTTCACAGTGATTATTCTGTTTATCACATACTAAAACGGGCAAAACATGTAAAACAAAAAAGAAGTGATAATAATAATAACAAATGGAATTATAACAAAAAATTACTAGAATCCATTAAATTATACCTAAACGATCATATAATTAAAAAAATTAAAAAACGACAAATTTCAAAAAGTACAGTCAGATCCTACAAATTGTTCATAAAACGAATTACATAACAGCACATGCATTTAAGGCCCCTCTAGATAGCTTGACGAAATATAAATCGATCGTAGCACTCTCTAGTATAGCGGAGTGAAAGTTTTTCAAAGTTTTACCTGAATACTTATCTGCCACAGGCAAGACGAGGGATTAAATCAATATTCAGAATAATTTATGCAAATCCCTTTATTATTTTTTCACTAATTTACAGAAGACATGAACACTAAAGTAACTTGCAATAAAATGGACTTTTTATTTTTTATTAAAAAAATTTAAAACTAATGTCACTTTTATGGTATTATATAGGTACCTCAACTCCATCCCTTCTGTTAACTACATGTAATCAACATAAAGTGTTATTTAACTAAATTGTATAACAACAAATTCCTATTATTTTCTAATTACTTCATTACCCAATGTTAAATTTAAGGAGATATAGGTAATATAATTAGGTGTAGAAAATGGTTACATAACTTTCCCTTTAATTAACCTAAGTATATCACGTAATTACATATTGATTATTGTTATTCCTCAAATATTCTTATAAAACGTAGACAATTACGGGATTACGAATCTGTGTACTAGCATTTTGCAAACGATACTCATCGATCAAACACCAGTTGTGAATTGTGATTGTGTCTAAAAACGTCTAAAGCAAGAAAAAGTGAGTGTTCCAAGAAGACGTAGTAGTGTGATATTAAAAAGGGCGAGAGAAGCGTACGTACAATCTTATTTTATTGAAATATTCCCATTGTCATAATTTATTAAAATGTCCTGTAATTATCGTAAATGAAAAAATTATGTACGGATTCACTATTAGCAAATCCATGCAAGTGGCCCGAAATTCTTTTTTGTTAGTTTTCAAATGACAGAATATGTAAAAAAAATTATAAGGTAGATTTTTTTATTGTAGCATCAGCTTCCATTATAATGATGATGAAGACTTTTTGGTGTCCGATACTGATAATTGACAAGAAATGGTGACAGACGCAGATACTGAACCCAAAGACCAATTTGGTGTTTCTTTTGATGAAGACAGTTCAGATGCTTCATTATTGTTGGAGGATTTGGTAGATGTATATGTAGAATGCGGCATGTTGCCAGTAATAAACACAATTGTAGAACGACTAGCAGACCAAGCATCTAGTTTGCTCTACGACACCGATACAAATCCAACAGAAACATATAATTCGGTATTATTATAAGTTTTTGTTATGAACGAATAAGTTCAAAGGTAAATATGTAATTAAAAATTATTATTAATTTTATTAAATACATAAATAAAAAGTTTACCTTGAGTAGGATTCGAACCTACGACCTGTACTTTGCTAGCGTACCGCGCTAACCAACTGCGCCACCAAGGTTCAAGCCCCAATCGATGCAAATTTTGTCTTTATGTATGTAGAACTGATGTACATCAGTTCTACATACGGAAATGCAGATTCTAGCCAGGCGACCCTAGAATTCAACGACCCCCTACCTAATAGCCAATTCAGCTTCCGTCCCAACCGAACATGTCACGATCCCCTGTTGATGCTGCTTACAGATACCACCAGAGCATTCAATCCCAAGCAATGCAATCTGGCTGAGTTTCTGGACATAAGCAAGAATTCGACAGGGTCTGGCACGTCGGTCTCCTACACAAGATCCGAAACCTCAACATTCCCGACTCCTCCAAACTCCTACTCTCGCACTGACCCCAATCGGTCAGTTCGGGTAAAAGTAGGGAAAACCTTCTCCGATCCTTTGCTACCTATCCTTTGCACCATCTTTACATCAGATATTCCCGAAGTTACACAACCCGGAGTAGTCGTTGCGCAGTTTGCGGATGACACCGCCTTCTGAACGGTTAATCCATATATAGCCATATACACCAATATAAACCCCAATCACCTTTTCTCTATTGCCTCCTGTGAACGCCGAATTTTTAGACGCATACACAGGTTACCCCTCAGGTACCATAGTGACCTCACAACACAATACGCAAACATACCACCAATCACACAGTATCCAAACACTTCAGAAAAACTTCGCGCATAAAAGAATTTTCGGCGATACTTTCCCAACCAAAGAAATCCTTACCACTCCCTACAACTACCGTTTTCTCCAATTCCCACGAAGAAAACCTAAATTAAAATTCAAGCAACCCCCTTACACAACTCCTTGACGACCTTCCCGAGAAGATAGAAGAATGCCTAGATAACATCCCATATGCCCTCCGCATCCCCCCGTCTATTCGATGACGACCTCGAGTGAAACCGGACAACGAATCGGATTAAGCACACTTAAGCACGCTACACCCCACTAAACAACACGCACACTAAAACCAATTAATACATTATTCCACACCTCATAATTGTACACTATACAATAACACAAAACATCGCAACACCAACAAGAATGGATTGACCAGGGCTGAAGAGAAGCACTCCTGAATCTACGCTAAGGATATATATATATATATATATATATATATATATATATATATATATATAAGCTAATAATAAGTAAAATAGTAACCATAAGCAGGAGCATAGTAACAAAAAAAAAGTATTATTTGGTCCACGATGTACATGCGTTTAGTTCATGACGAAATAGAATGTGAATGTAAAAATTTAGGTTCACGTCGCCCCAAAAGTTGAATAAAAATTCTAAATTGAGATTTTTTTGATTCTTTATGAAGTACATTTGACATTTGTTGGGGTCAACAGATATAATTTTTAATCACCAACAACAACAATAATGCATACTTTTTTTTATAATTTTTTAATAATAAATCTGAGCATTCAACTTTCGTTCTGGTTAATTTTGGAAACAGCAAAATGTTCGCAAAATTTTCCATTTAAGAGTATGTAATGTCAATAAATGTTCTTTCCGTGTTTGAAAGAGAAATATAGTTTAATTACTTGATAAAAAGTTTGAAATTTCTACTAAGAACAATTGATTGGTCAATTGATACAATAAATTTAATACATAATTAATAATGCTATATTTAACAATGTATAACTTGCTAAAAAACAAATGATTGCTTAATAAGACAAACAAATCCAATATAATATTAAATAAAAATGTAAATCAACTTACGATAAGATATGCTAAAACATGTAAATTGAAATAATACCTTAATTATGTCTTGCAAATGCTAATGCTCTCAATATTATTCAATAGAATAATTTAAATCTCATTTAATGAATACGCAAATACTTCAATCAAACTCTACACTATTGTGTGTTGTATTAACAATACGCTAGAAACGAATGTATTTGTATTTTTCGGGTTTGAAAGTAAACAGACGATTGCAGATCAGGTTGACCACCGGCCATCATTCTTTAACAATTCCTTCAAGGTGTCCTATTAAAGTGTATGATGATGATGTTCAACATCAAATTAGTCATTCGTAGTCTGCGTTCGGAACAGCGAACATAAAAGAAATCGCTTAAGCGTTAAAAAATAACAAGTCGACCAGCCTCTACCAGCACCTTTATCACGATTTCATGTAGAGCGCACGAGTTTGAGAGTTACGATATTACCACCGAGTAACACAAGAGTTCCCACCATTGGAAGAAGCACCGACACCGAGCAACGCGCCTGCCCTGCCGTCGCTGTTACACCTTGGGATCCGGCTGCCGTAATCGTAGTAGCCGCGCCACCGATGCACGACGTCGCAGAGAACGAGTAGTCGCAAGACGAAGAATTCCGGATGCGAGAAAAAGCCAAAGCAGACATCGTTGACCGACCGACGACGCCCATATCCACCACCAACGCGTACGGGACCCTTGCTGACACCACGGACCACCCGAAATCCGCCGAATTGGAACAAAAACTGCCATTCCTTGATGTACCTGTACACAGGGCATGACAACATTTTCGCAACAAGTAGGTACAGGGAACCTATCCACACGGGGAGGTACCTACACTACATTTCCAATCGCCACAAAAGCGTGAAGTTAGGCATGGCAAGATGCTTGTACGATAGAGCGAAAATAATATGCTCAAAACAAGAGGACCCGAAAAAAGAAAAAGAAAAAATCGCTAAAGCACTTAAAGAAAATGGCTATCCCGAACTAACACCTAAACGGAAAACGAAGAACCTATATACAAAATACGCACTGTCTTCAAATCAATAAGAACGCTCAGGGGAATACAACCAAAACCAAACCACACAATGAAGACCAGAATTCCAAGACTTATGCAACCTACAATGCGAATCAAGAATCGCGGAAAGGACGAGAATACAACTCGCCGGAAACTCAAAGAAGCCACATACATCAGAATAGCAGAAAATCCAATAAGCTAAGCTATTGTAGAAATGATGGGAATGGATCCCAGTAGTGCGCGAAGAGCTTAAGCGCAATAGGTTACGGCGCAACATACGCAATCAACCGCTGCGCAACCACGAAAAAGTTACACACACACACACACACACACACACACACACACACACACACATATATATATATATATATATATATAAGCTGGCCACTGAACTTACACATAGTGATTTTAGGCAAAATTTAAAGTTAAATATTTTCAATAGGAATGCAAATTTTTGAACGCGGCTTGCAAATTTTAAGAGCTAGTTTTTTTCGGATTAAGCTGCATGACGTTTATTTATCGTAGGACCATAGGTTTATTATATACGGGGTGATCAAAAAGTTTGTAAAAATTTGGGTAACAAAAAAAGAAAAAAAGTTTAAATACAAAAGTTTTTCAGTAATCAAATCCGCATTTAAAGAAAATATTTTCGTTTATACAGGGTGTCTCATGAACTGGACAGTATGCAACTTCATTTTTTTAAATAGGACACCCTGTATTTTATTACATTTTCTGATTTTTCTATAAATTCTGAATCGGTTTTATTAAGGTCTATTATCATCCAAAATTAATAGTTTTTGAGATATTAGTATTTTTTTAAAAAATCACGATTTTCACGTGTCATTGACAAAGGGCATTTTTCTTTTATTTGATATCTTTAAAGGAAAATATTTTGCAGGTTACTAGTGCATAGACGCACTTACTTTGTGTTCCTATAAAAATTTGAAAATATTATACAAGGTGTTGCCAAAACTATTCACAAAATCATAATCTTCAAAACACAAAATCTCAATTTTTTTAAATGGAATGACATGTTTTTTTACGGAAAAAATGTTGATTGAAACTGAGCCCACTTCCGAAACGTCGCGCTATAAAAGCAAAAACAGTGGAAATAAGCCGATCAACTTAACTAATGGTAATTTTACGTTTTGTAGTTTATTAATTAGTTATAAAGAATTCTTAATAGAATGTTTTGATTTGTACTTTAAATTGTTTGCTATTATATTATTATTATTACAGTTTTGATGTTACTAGTATGTTTGTTAAAATACTCCCTCAAGAATTATGTGGTTATTAAGGGAACCTGACACTCAAAACATTACTGAACAATTAGTAAAAAAAATATTTCATTCAGAGCAGTAGAACTGCACTAAATTTTATCCCAACTACGGCTGAATATTCTTTTCTGATGAGATCAAGAAAACCGCAATTTGTTGAAAAATTGATTTCCTGAAAAATCATGTTTTTTTATACATTTGTAACCAAACAAATTGCACAAGCATTTAAATTTTAATCGACACTTTAAAAACATTTATCCAGTTAACACATAACCGATTGAACATAAACACATAACATATTTTTGAAAAATATAAGAAAAAGTAGCTTACATATTACAAAATAGCTTTCAAAACTAATACCGATGTTCGCAAAAGTTTAATTTAAATTTAATGCGTATGATTCAACTAACAAGATTTTGAAGTCGGGTATTTATACATTGAACTGCACATTCTGTAATTCTGTTTATATTAGAGAAACACTTAGGAACTTTGATATTAGAAACAAAGAACACATTTGATGTTACAAATATAAACATACAGACAAATCCAATTATGCTAAACATTTAATAGGAAATAATCACCTTATGACATCATAAAGCAACATTAAATGTTTACATTTTTGTAATAATAAAGACAAATTAGATGTTTTGGAAGCATTCGAAATTTATAAATATAAAGTACCTTTAATGAACGAACAGGTCGGTCTTATAGACTCACCTTTAATAAATATTTTAAATGTAGAATTATAATTTACGTCAAGTTTACTGTTTTACCTTAATGATTGGTTACCATAACTGTTTGTTATTTTACTTATGTATTGTATCTTGATAATGATACATGTTGTGTTAAAATGCATAGAGAAATAAATAATTATAAACGACATTGTTGAATTATATTGTTTAAAACATTAGTGATATTGAATGTGGAATTCCACGAAGTAAGATTAAAAAATATAAATTTAAAATGAAAATGGTTGAAATTTATGCTTTTTTCAAAATCTTTCTTTGACTGCCTTGAAATTCCAGACGCACTTTCAACTTGCTTTAATGAGAGTATTAGATTTGCGATAAAATACTCCAAAATAGCAATCTCTGCAGGATCATTATCAACAATCGGCTTTCTTTTTTAATTCTGGCTTTAACAGTACCATAGTTGTTTAAGTTTTCAATAATCATGACTATTCTCGGCCTTGGTTTTTGTTTGTGTGGATACTGAGCGGCAAATGTGTTACATGATCTTGCTAAAACTTTGTTACATTGTCCATAAACAATAAACAAATTTAATAGACAGATCTACAAGGTGATAACACTTGCCAATTCAAAGTCTATATAATTGATTTGCACAGCCAACTTACATTAAGAAATGTAAATTCTCCCGCTTCATAGAACATGAAGTAAAAAAAAAAAACATTTAAACAAAAACTATGCAGTTTTAAGTATAAAGACTGTTAACGAAAGTTATCATTATTTTTATTAATAGCAATAAAAAACCTACTTTTGCCAGTTTTTCAATATTAATTTTCTATCATTTTTGTGAACACTCTGTATGACAAATGTACGATTCTGGGCTATTACTTCTTCAACTTAGACATGTCCCTAAAAGTGTCGTAACAGAAACCGGAAAACATTACAAAGTAATGAGGAACTTATTTAAATCATCGGAAAATGCAAGGAGGCAGAAAGAAATTTTTTACAGGGATATGTAGGATGTCAATGTGCATATTTTAAAATTATTTTCAAATGTACAGGGTGTTTCAGAGGTAAAGACAATACCAAAGTTTGGTTTTTTCTTATGGAACGCCTTGTATATTTTGTCAATTTTTGATTCTAGGACATTTATTATATGGATGTAACATTACTAAATGCTTTAGTTTTTGTGATAATTTAAAGATAACGAATAAGCAGGGTATAATAGAAAAATTGTAAACATCCTGTACATTACTATTTATACTATTTAAGCCAAAGAAACAAACTTTACTAAAATATACACATGTTCCATTAAGTACATGTATACAGAAGTGTGAAAAATTACTTGTTTATTCGTAAGGTTTATTTTTAAGAAAACATTCGTCGAATAAATAGCGTTTTTTAAAGTCTTATTTCTAAAAGGGCAATAACGTAAGTATTTGCGAAACTAGAGTTTAAGAAACCAGTTGGCTGTGCCAATCGGAAAATTAAAAGGTCTAAGAAACTTAACAAGTGCCATATTGTTGAATGAGCAATCGTAGTTTATACTCTCATTTAAGTTTACAATAATAGTTTAGTTTTAATTAAACAAGAAATAAATAAGTATCCATAATTGGATTTTGTGAGAAAAGTTGTTGTTAGTCTCAAGCATGTATGCTGAACGATATCCCAATAGGTATCGTCCTGATTAACGTTCCCTTAAAATCTTTGCACTGTTTCGCAGAATGGGTAGTGTGGTTTATGAAAAACTTTTTAGGCAGAAACATATCCTTGGAAATGAATAAAATGAATTTAACGTTATTGGTTCTCTCACAGAAAGTCTATACACGTCAGCATAAAATACATCAAGAGCGTAAATCGACGTAGTATAGGTAGAATAATTAAAAAGTACAATTTTTATCCTGATCACATCCAATTGCATCAAGAACCCTATGAAAGACACTGTGTTTCATGGACGGTGAGTTTCAGATCAAGTGGGAGAATATGATAGTTTTTTGGATTTAATTTTATCCTCAGATGAGTCTACATTCCATAACAATAGATTCTAAATAGACCCCTATTACAATGACAATAATCTCCATTTACTTAGAACCCTACACCACCAACACACTATCAACGTATGGGATAGAAATCTGGATGTTCCAACAATTTAATTTACATGATCTAAATGATCTGCTCGAAAACGTGCCTGTAAACATCATTCAGAGGATGTGCTCCCCGCTCGTTTTCAAAGAGCTGTTTGAAATACCCTAGATGAGATTTTTCCCAAAAAATGGATAGGGCGAGGTGGTCATATACATTGGCCAGCAAGATCTCCCGATCTTACATTTCCCATATTTCCTTTTATGGAGGTTATGTTATAAACCTTACATATGATATACCTCCAACAGCACTAGACAACATGAAAGACCGTATAAGAGCTGCCTTCAGAAGCATCAATCTAACATGCTGGAGAATGTGAAGCATTCCTTTGAACAATGTGTACGATTGTGCATGAAACCAATGGAAGACACTTTGAACAGCTCTTATAATAGTACCTACTGAAGATAAGCTTGTATGTGTTTTTAATTTAAAATTATTAAATATTACGTCTTAACTATGTTGCTACTGTGTTGAAATCCCTTTACTAATACTAAAAATTAAAAATTTTAACACAAATCTGTTTTTATTCAAAATCTAAGCCAAATAGGTATAGGAAACCCTAATACAGTTTGAAATCTACGTCGATTTAGTTTAAAAAATACAGGGAGTTGCATATGAAATAATTTTTTTCTTGAAGACAAACTTTAAGAATACACTAGTGATTTTTGACGCCTCTGTATACATTTAAGGGAACATATTTTAGTAAAGTTTGTTCCTTTGGCTTAAGACGAAGATTTTATTTCGAACAGTATTATACAGGATGATCATAATTGTTCTATTATACCCTGCATATTTCATTATCTTTAAACTATCTCAAAAACGCTTTTTTAAGATCTAGAGTTCAAAACAGACTGTAAGAAAAAACCAAACTTTGGCATGGTTCTTACTTCTGAAACACCCTGTACATTTCAAAATAATTTTAAATTGTGCACATTGACACCCTACATATCCCTGTAAAAAAATTCTTGTATGTGTGTATACAGGGTGCTCCTTAAAGACATGCTAATATTTAAGGGGGCGCCATTTTAAGAAAAAAACTTCATATGTACGAATGCCGTAAAAGTCCTAACTACAGGGTGATAAAGTTTCCAGAAAAATCAAGATGCATTTTCTGATGTACAAGCAATTTTATTATTTTTACCAGTGGCGCCCGGACGGGTTTTTCATTGAATATTTTTGGAGAAAAACATTGGTACGCCACTGATTTCTCTTAAAATAAAAATTACTTTTAGAATTCTCATTCATTTGTGAGCACATTTGATCTCTTGATTTTATTTCCTCCGATGCATGGTTTTCGCTTAAAAAATAAAAATCGTTTTACTTCAGGGTCAAATCGCTATTGTATGGAAATGGTTTTTTTTTTCTTTTTTCATGCTATTGAGTTTGTTAAATATTAAATGTGAATTAATTCAGAAATAAGTTAACTGATTTTACTTTAGGAAAAACTAAAAAAAAACTTTCAATTGCCCGTCTACGCATGGAATTGCACACTCGTTCAAATATTCCCGGCGTATTCCGTATAGTTTCACACGAGGAAACTATTCGCCCTATTAAATCTTCTTAAGTGTTAACGGGAGTTTTATACACTAGAGCCTTAAGGTGCCCCCATAAAAAGTAATCCAAACTATTGAGACCGGGGAATCTTGCTGGCTATTGCTGAGGTCCTCCATGACCTATACAACGATCAGGATAAACTGTATCTAAATGATTTCGGACAATTACACTAAAATGAGCAGGAGCTCCATAGTGCATGTACCACAATTCGATTCCATAACGCAATTGGTACGTCTTCAAGCAACTCAGGTAGTCCTTCTTCGAGAAAATGCAAATAAAACCGTCCATCAATCCGTACTGGTAGGAAAAATGGGCTATTACATGATTACCAATAATTCCTGCCCATACGTTAACTGAAAATTGTTCTTGAAAATGGGTTTCGGTTATGGCATGCGGGTTTTCTTCCGCCCACACATGGTTGTTATGGAAATTTTGAATAGAATTCCGAGAAAAATTTGCTTCGCTGTGGGAAATCCCTGTACTCTTAGTATGTGGTATGGATATAACAAAAAGTCAACCAAAATACGCCAAACTATTTGGTGATAAATATTCAGAGCTCTGGCGATCTTTCTCGTACTCGTCTCGGGATATTCATCCATTTGTTGCAGCACCGCTTCCTCAATTTCAGGTGTTGACAATTCGAGGTCTACCTTCCGGAGTACCTTTTTTGAAACTACCAGTTTCGCTAAGTCGGCAACGAATATTTGAAAAGGTTCGACTATCTGGAAAGACACGAATAGGATATTTTTCATAACAAACGCGTTTGGCTTCTGTCCATTACCATCTGCGAGGCCATATACGTAATGCATTGTCGCAATTTCCGCATTCGCATAATTTACCATTATTTACTGATATTTGAAAAAAAACAGCGAAAAAGTAAATAACTTTAACGACAATAAAAATCAAATAAATTACGCACTGAGATGGTTTTGAACAACAACAACTTACTGTAAGTCAACAGCTACCATTGTTTTGACATTGACGTTTGTAAAAACGTAATTTATTTCAGGATAACTATATTTATGTAACTAGATATGTGTTAAAAAATTATTAGTCGGTATTGCGATATGAAGCAATTTAAATTTTTTCTTCAATCCTGAAGTAAAGTTACATAATTTTTATGAGAACATTACGTCATAATGCGTAGATACCAATATTCGTTCGACGATCTCATTTTTAGAATTGTAGGGGAGTACAATAATTTGACACATTTAGTTTGTTTTCGCGCGTACGAAATTTTTGTGATTATTGTTGTATTTGTTTGTTTTGATCGATTTATAATAAATAAAGTCTTTTTCAAGACTACAACCAATAATTTATACGTAAGGTAAGAATTGTTATAACGATAATGCAAATATTATTAGTACGTTAAAACCTACAGATATGAATCTTCCCGAATCTTCAACATCCAAACTCCACTTATGGTGTGAAAAGTAAAATAATTCACAGACAAGGTCAGGAAATTAGCAATGTCATGTCGTTCTCATAAAAATTATACATGCATTGGACGAAATAAAATCATGAGATCAAATTTGCTCACCAATTAAGGAAAATTCCAAAAAAATTTTTCATTTTAAGAGAAAGCAGTGCCGTACCATTTTTTCTCCAAAAATATTCAATGCAAAGAGTAGTTACAAAACGTCGTGGCACTCGAGATGCGCGGCGCGATTTTCTACAATTTGAAAAACTTAAAACGATGTTATAATCGGGAAACTTCGGTAGCAAAAATGCCATCCTAAAAATATACGGCAAATGAATAAATTTAGTAATTATCGATTTTTTTAACGATTGATAACGTAACTGAATACATTTTTATTGAATGGTCATTGTCACTACTGTTGTAATAAATTTCTTCATCACTTTCACCTGTATTTACAGTAAAAATCAGCTCTTCCACTTCATCAATAAAACCTTCTTTTTCTAAATATTCTTGTTCAATCTTTTCTGTATGTTTGCACACAGCTTCCCATTCTTCACGCCCAATTGATTTAAATTTATTCTCTGCTAATTTCCACACATCTTCAAATTTAAACGTAATATTATTACTCCCTATTCAAGCGGCAACGAGAGTAAATAAAGCGAATGACTACATTTATAAGTTGAATAGTAGCACATTTGTCGGATACTTTCGATGCATTTGAATCATATGCGCATGGAGGGGCGAGTGCCACGACATTTTGAAACTACTCTACGACATTAGTTCATATGAATTTTTTTTCTTAAAATGGGTCCAATAATCGCCCCATTAAATATTAACATGTCTTCAAGGAACACCCGTCCATCGTAACCGTGGAAAAAGTCGAACGCTGCGCCAGTAACATAAAGAGTAGGGACGCGGTCGTACACCCAATGGTAAAATGATCTCGTAACTGTTGGTTATTGTAGCATCGGAAACTGACGGTGTAAGAGATCAGCGTACACCAGACATCATTTAAAATATTGCTTCACATTTATAGTTACAGCTTAACAATGTTATTTAATGTATTATACTTCTTGTAATATGAATCTTGGATATAATTTTATGAGAAAATAAGGTTAAATAAAACGGCTGAGCTACGTATCTTTTATGGAATATCATTCCCACTTCTAGGGACAATGGACGTTAATCAAGTAAAGCAGTATTGTTTCTAGAAATTACTATGCAATTAAATTACAATATTACAAATTGATATTATTGGAATGTAAAACTTTCTTTTAACAATGGCTAATTTAGAATACAATGAGTATTAGTTGAACTTATTGTAACTGCTTTGCATATATTGTAAATGTTTGATGATAGTCAGTTTACTTGCATTGCCAGTATAACACACTTGGTTAAATTTTTTAAAAAATTGAGAAAAAGTTAAAGTTAGGACCGAGAAAAGCTGTTATTGTTCAGACTCACGAAGTAGTGTTAAAGTTTTTGAATATTAAAAAAAATCACGAACAGTGAAGTGAACATCATAGATTCTTCCGAGGTTGATTTAAAAAACAACGTATCAGCGGCAACAGGTGTTTCACGGACTATGTTTTACAATATTATCAAAGAAGGAATGAAGCACCAAAAGATCTGGAAGCTGAAGAGGGCGCCAAAGTTTTGAAATCTCCAATAAGGAAGCGACAGAGGAAGTTTACAGTGAATGATATACATGAGACACAACTTAAATCACATTAGGCGTATAATTTATAATTACCAAAAAACAAACAATGAACGGGTAACTTTTAATATTACGAAAACGAAGTCCTTCATTATTAATGTTGGAAATAAAACTGATAGTGATTTCAGGTTCAGTTGCAGCTCGGGTGACGATTATAATACTCCGTCGTCATTACCCTGAATTGCTGCAAATTTAATGGTGTTTATTAAGTATTACTATTTTTTATTAGTTCATAATTAATATATTTTACCATATAAACTTTGACGTAAAATATTATATTTTAGGTATTCAAATCCGAAATAACAGATCGCTCTGTATTTATTTTATTATTTGACTTGTTTCTTTAATAGTTATTATTGTTATAGCATAATATTATTGATAATATGGTCGCACTTTTCTTACATTGTGTACCTACTAATAGGGAAAGTAATAAATTATAATTTATCCTGCACCAACTCATTTGCTAGTAGTACCTACTACCTACTGCCTGGAGTGTACTATTGCCGGTACACGCATTGGCATTCTATGAACTTCTACGTTTCACCTGCGCGCGATTTACAAGCTTACGATGGACGGCCTGTATATAATTGAAAAATTTTATGTATATAAAAAGATTACCCCAGATGGGATTCGACCCCATGTCCTCTCGTTGACTACACGAGTGCTCTACCAACTGAGCTACAGGGGTTATGAATTTTCCAATTTTATATTCGATATATATATATATATATATATATATATATATATATATATATATATATATATATATATATATGTATACAGAAATATTCATCTTCTGGATTTTCTGGTGTTTATATCGTAAAATATTTATTTCTACGTTTCAGCAACTTATCTGTTTCTTTTTTCAAGAATGATGACAAGTGTATGTGAATTATGCCATCTAGTTTAATAAATGTGTCAAAGTGTGTGTTCTACTACGAGTAAGGGGTCCATGAAAGGTAGTGTTATTGGTTCTTTGGATTTGTTGTTCCTTAGATTTGGTGATTAATATTCTTGAAGGAGAATCATTCATCTTAATTAAATTCTTCCATATATCTGGGACACGTAGACTATCATCACGTTTGAGCATAAGGGCGTTTTTTCGATTTCTGTAGCTTCTCGGATTATTATCTCACGAATATGGATAACAGGAGTAAGTAATCTTATGTTATTTGTATTAATGTAATGTTCAGTTTCCAGGTGATGAGCCCTTATGCGATCAATAAACGTGATGATAGCCTACGTTTCCCAGATATATGGAAGAATCTAATTAAGAAGAGTGATACTCCTTCAAGAATATCAATCACCAAATCCGACGAGCAACAATAAATTCAAACAACCAATAACACTACCTCTCATGGACCCCTTCCTCGTAGTAGAATATGCACTTTGACACAACCTTTATTCAACTAGATGGCATAATTCACTTGAAAAAGGAAACAAAGATAAATTTGTGAAATGTACAAATAAATATTTTACGATATAAATATATATATATATATATATATATATATATATATATATATATGTATATCTGTGTGTGTGTGTATGTATATATGAATAACAAAAGTATAAGTTTATCATTTTAAATAAAATGAGAAAAAGAATTGGTGGCATACCTCAAGGTTATGTCATTGGGTCCAATATTATTTACAGTACATTAAAGAAAAAAAGATCTTAAAAATGTAAAATGACCCTAATAAAAATGACATAAAAATTTCTACATCAATGAACTTTTAGTTCTATATTCCATTAAACTGATATTATTACCATTATCAGAACTTTTACTAATACTGGTTTTAGTTAGGCATAAGGTAACAAAGTTATACATGAAAATGCATTAGGGTTAAATGAATATGGAAAGATTAATACCAAAGAAAATTGTGTCATACATGCAGACATGTAATACAATCAACATTCGTAAATCATTTTTAATTAGCCATGAATAAGCTTAATATTTTGTGAATTCTTTTTCGTTTCTATATAATTATATATGTGAATATGATTTTTCTTATGGAAACTTTAAGAAATATTGTTAATATAAATACAATAGAATTTAAGAAATATAATTCTTACATTTATCACTTGCCATCACGACGAACATTGCAGTATAAATACAGTTTTCGATCAGCACATAAAGTAAAAAAACATGATTAATACACAAATAAAATACATTATCTTACAAAACGCATTCCGGATATTTTATTATATGGTACTTAGGTATATTATAATTTCCGGACACTTTGAAGTTTTAAAACGGTAAATTTAAAAAATAATTCACTCAAATAAGTTGCTTACTAAAATTAATGCAATACATTTACTATTCAACATTTCAAAACAATTTTAGTAAATAACTACCTTCAGGTCCGATATCGACTTCTGGATTATTAAGTAATCGACCAAGAACAGGACTACCCCATGGATCTTTAATAACTTCTGCTAATTTTCTACATCGTAGCGAAAATATGTTATTTGAATGTAATAAAAGCATTTCACAATGCTTAACTTCCTTCAAAAGTCGTTCCTCATACGTGTCTGTAAAATGACACAAATTAAATTAAGACCAATCAAAAACAATCTGTTACCTTTTAATTTTTTCCAGTCTCCTGTTAAAACAATATTAAGAGTATGTAGTTTAAGCCAATCCATGAGGTGTACAACATATTGCTTATGTTCCGTTAAACGACATTGACTTACTTGTTTCCATACTTCAATTAACGATTCTACTTTGTTCGTAAATGATTCAGTTCTGTTATTTAGCACAAATTCTAACCTCTGAAAGAAAAATGCAAGATTTAGAGAAACATGCAGCAAACTACTTATACATAAAAAATTGATTGCAAGCAACTAATTTGTCTACACGTTAAATCATTCCATTCCCAAAGACAAGCTATCATTTTCAACCAATTTGAATAGTCTTAAAATTATATACCTCCAAAAAGCGATAATTGTCTAATTTAATTCATTACCTTGATTTAACCGTTTAAATCAAAACATAATTATGTAGACTAATTACGATAAACTAGCAAATTAAAGTTACTTTAATATTTGAAAGAGTGATCTCATAAGTAGTAGAAAGTGTAAGCATACAAAACTATATGAAATATCCTAAATGTAAACATTTACCTACAAGTGGTCATAATAAAAATTCCCCTGAAGTCACTCTATCAAAATTAATATAAGTTTATAACTAAAAAACAAAATGATACGTGCTCTTAAGGAATTGTACACTTCGGTTTCTTCTTCTCCGAAAGTGGTCATCATGGAATCTCGTTCTTGTACAAGCAACTCAAACAAATTGTAGCAACAGAAAATATTCAAGAGTACGCCTACGCAGGAGATAACACTTCACTACATGCTTATAACCGTATTGGCAAAAGGCACTCAGTCTCTACGCTAAACATGTATTTTACTAAAGTTGCTAATTCGATAAACGATAAATTGCGATCTTTTTGCACCTTAATTTTCGAAATAATTCACTATGCGAACATGGCCGCCATGCCAAACGAAACAAAACACTGTAACACAATCATGCGAACAAAACAAACGATTAAAACAGAAGCACTTAAAGGCGGGTTTTCACCTTGTATACACTTATGATGTTTACTTGAAGCTCGTTGATAATATTACTATTTAGCGGAAGTTTGTTATCGTCCTCCTTAGACGCCATATTTACGCTAGTTACATACATTTAAGTTTACATGCGCGTGCGCACGTTAAGAAAAGTTCACGTGGCGCGTGCGCATAGAAAATCTCATTTCAAAACAAACCTAGTTTACAATAACACTCAAATCTTATCAAAAGTACACCTTGACTATCGTAAATAAGTGCATTGTTACCTCCGGAAATCAAACATGCTATTCACCTATCCATTAAGATTTAATTATAATTTTATACATTTAAATTTATGGAGTATAATTTTATACGTTTTTATCTATTACTTCTAAGAAATACCCTATATTTAGTACCCAGTGTTTAAAAACGAATTAAACATAAATTTATTAAATGTTTAAAACACTATACGAATAAACACCACTGCCTAATTGAAGGTTAAGATCTTACTACACCAACAGAAGAAATGTACTAAATGGTCGCATTCAATGTCGCATAACATTATGCAAGTGGGCGCCTAATACAAATATAACAACTGACGAGTTTGACGTTAGAGTACACTACAGAGTACACCACCTCTATTAATAAATTAGGAACCATTTTATACAGCCTGTAAATTTTATTATTTCAATTTTAATGGTGACTAAAATATTTAAACTTTAGTTGTAGAAACAAACAAAAATAAATCTCACACTTCCTTTTAGATACCTCAAGACATTGTTATGCAAAACATTAAATTTCTTAAATCCGATATTCAAAATTCGGTGTTTAATTTTTTAACACATTTGCCTCATTTTCATGGCGTTATTATCTTCACTTTGCCTATCTACTTATGAACACAGCGTATGCTCCTTTGAATATTTTCACTTCGAGTGTTCGCCACAAGGTAGGTATTTATGTGGTCTACATTTTTTATCACTTGTCGCCTCGGTATTATACTAGTTCATACCTTACCATACATACACGTGAACCGTGTGTCCCGATTTGCGTTGTTTCTAAAGAACGGCTTGAGAGAGAGAATTACGGTTTTCGCGTTCCCGTGCTACTTTTTTATGAAACGCAAGATGGACTAAACAAAATTTCCATGGCACGCTTCGTTTCTGATATACAGGGCTATTTTGAAAATTTGTCATTTTGGGACCCTCTTCGTATCTATCTTCTTAGACAGAAATAAAGTTAGAACTGATACTGATAGATATTTTCACGTAGAATCAAGTAGCAGGCGCGTCGTTAGGATTGCTACTTAGGTTGGGTAGAGAGGGGGAGCTATGTTTTAAATGTTTAATTTGTAATCAGTAACATTGTCATAAGTAAGAACAAACTAAATACTTAAGTTTCTAAAGAAAAATGTCACTTTGACGGTAACAACAAAACGTTTCGCCTATTTGTCAGGGACACAAACATCAATAATTTCATCATAACAAATGTTTTCAACTTCGTGGGATTCAATTCCCAAAATTCCCAGATTCGAAACCCTTTTCTGTCCCATGGTGTAACACAGATAGGTCTTTATTAATTTTAAGACACTTAAAGCCATCTCGAACGAACAAGAAGTTACAGGAATTGTCAAAGCTATTTTTGCAATTCTTGAAACAACTGGAGACAATTTTACTCTCTAAAATCTTGTAAAAACTACGCAAATGATTTGGTTTGTCTGTTACAACATTTAAATAATTTTTAAGGATGTAACTTTCTTCTTTAAGACTACCAGACAAATTATACAAACCCGAATATGAAGTGAGCCACCCAAAATATCGATCAAGTTTACAAAGCGGTAACTATTTATTTATTTATGGATTTTAGCGATTTTTGAATTAATCTTTTCCTAAATGATTTAGCTTTAAATATCAGTTTAAAAATACTTCAATTTTCTTCATACGCTTCCCCTACATGGTGATATACCTGAGCAGCTTTTTTTAACTTTTTTTAGTGGAGTGTCTCGGTCTTATTGAACACCCTGTACATTCACTGTATGGTACAATAGCTACCTACATTTGTCGTCATCGTACCAGTTTTTAAATTTTAGCCCTATTTTTTGTTGATCAAGAGATAAATTGAAAAATAGTTATATTTACACTTGTAATTTCCGACTTGGTAAACAAAATTTAAAGAAGGTAAAGTTGGCTTAGACAAGATTATTTGACGTTTTTGATAAATTTTTCACACTTCTGTCACTTACTCTGCAAAATAATTATTACTTAAATTAAAACGACTTGATTAGGAAACGTTCTTATGGGAAGGTGTATTGGACTGATTGAGTCAGGTGTCTCGGGTAGAGAAGTCAGTTGACGTTTGGGTGTATTAAGGTGTTTCGTAAATCGGGTTTGAAAAAGATATCTGGAAAACAACACACCAAATTACACACACGACAGCGTTGCACAACTTCTACAATGAATAGATTTTTGAGAACTGTTCTGTAAAACTAACATTTAAATTCCACGCAGGTAAAACAGATGTTGCTTGAATCAATAGGAATTAATGTTTCCAATGCCACTATAATAAATAGACTTAAGGAGGAAAATGTATCCTCCAAACGTCCCGCTCGACATCCAAAATGGACTGCGGCATATAAAAGAAATCGTCTACAATTTTCCCGTGACCACCAACAATGGAACGACGCCAAGTTGTCAAACTATCTATTTACTGATGAATCGCGTTTTTGCTTACATCCAGACAGTAATCGTAAACGCGTATGGAGACGGCAGAATGAGAAGTATCACCAGAATTGCACTGTAGAACATGTTCCTTTTGGTGGACACTTTGTAATGGTCGAAATTATCTAAATCGTATACTGGAACCAAACGTTCTGCCACATACAGAGGCTCATCGTCCAGCATTTGTTTATATGGACGACAATGCCAGGCCTCACCGCGTTGTTATTGTCAACATTCTTTTTGAGGAACATGGTACTACACGAATGGTGTGGCCTACATTGTCTCCAGACCTCAATCCTATAGAGCATGTGTGGGACGCTCTTCAAAGACGAATTACAGGTCGCCCTCACGCTCCCAATAATGTCAACGACTTGACTATTGCTCTGCAGGAAGAGTGGGGCGCTCTACCCGTCGACTTAATCGACAGGATTATAAGGTGCATGCCCAGACGATGTGACGATGGTGAACTCATAAATAATAATAATAATAGTTCTTAACCATAGCTTAAGGTTAGATAACTGATGTTATGATTATGTTTTAGATGATTTGTGGTTCCAATATTCAATTGTTATTAAAGCGTCAATACAATTTTTTTTTCAATTTATCTCTTGATCTACAAAAGATAGAGCTAACATTCAAAAACTGGTATGATGATGACAAATATAGGTAGCTATTATACCATAAATTAAATATACATGGCGTTCAATAATGCCGAGACACTCCACTGAAATAAGTTTAAAAAAACCTTCTCACGTATATCAACCTGTAGAAGCAGCGTAGGTAGAAAATGTAAGTATTTTTAAACTGACATTTGAATCTGAATAATTTAGAAAAAAATAATTCAAAAATCGTTAAATCCATCAATAAATAAAAAGTTACGGCTTTGTAAACTTGATCGATATTTAGGGTGGCTCACTTCAAATTCGAGTCTGTTTATAATGTGACTTCAAATGTTCTAATAATTCTAGATTTAAAAAGTTACCGGAAAAAGGGTTTAAGGCATTAATTGCAAGAAGAAGTCTATAGGATATTATGCTAGTTCATACATTACACACGTTTATTTACGATTACTATCAAGCAAAATTTATGAACTAGCGATACAGAAATGGTGTACCGACCAGTTCAAGCCGAAAAGACAGGACGGTCGCTTTTAGCCCACACCTAAGAATAAGTCAGGTCAGTACAAGATAGGAAAGAATGGAGTTAAGGTTCTCAGAGAGAAGATACTATCCCAGCATTTGCCTAAATAGCCGGACACGATGTGCGTATACGCAATGATTATGCCGCTGTATGTGTATAAGGAAACCCCCCTGAAAAACCTCATACAAAGTAGACGATAACGGGGATTGAATCCATTACCCCCCAAAAGCTAAGTAATGCAAAGAGGAAACTTCACATTGTTTCATAGGTACAGAAGCTATGCAGAAAATGTGGAAGGTCATAAACATCGTTAGATGCGATTATTAATGGCTTATGTCGAATTTACAAAATAGAAAAAAAAACTCTTGAAAACCTTATAGTGGTGTGATTTCATCTATGCAAAATTTAATAACCTACAAGCTCTCATTAACCAGGGTAAAAAACAAACTAAAAACTGGGTGACTGATTTCATGTCTCAACATAATATAGTTGTTCGAAATCGCGTAGGAAATAGTTTGAGTAAAGTCACGGTGTTTAATCGAGACGAGGTTGCTATTTCAAGAAGAATATTTCTCTTCTACAACAAATACATAATTTTTCGTAATAAACAATTTAACTATTACGAAACATGGTTGAGATAGTTCAACGTCCAAATAAGGCGTTTACTAAAAAAGGACAATGAAGAGCAGTATTATGGGGAGCTAAAGAAAAAAAGACAATATAGTAATGGTAATATGTGATTTAGTGCATGCCGCGTTGACGTGCTACCTATGTTTATATGCGCCAGCAAAAGGATAGTACCTACCACAAATAAGGGGAAATAGTTGCCCAGGTGCAAACTATGAATATTCAGATAACGGATAGACCACGGAGTAACCATTTGTCAAATGACTAAACCATTTGCAGGAAGTTGTCAAGACGTGCATAAAGAATCCAATGTCATCCGTGATGAATAATGATGTAAGCCACTGCACACTCCTTATCCACAGTTTGTGCAAAGAAAGTGGCATTGACAATTCCACCTCACACGTCACATTAGATGCCCCCTTAATACAGTGAGTATAATAATTTTTTTGACAAATCACCACGGAGAGAAAATCACTCCAAATTAATAAAATATTTGACATATTGATTACGACTTAAAAACCATATAAGTGTTCAAACATACTGAATTTCTACACTACAAGATCTCGAACCAACAAAGAATCTTCAACATAAGGATTCTTGTGAAACTCAACACCAAGAAAATATTCAAGAAACTACAAAAAAATGAAACTACGTTAAAGTCAAGAAAAGCATTTCTTTTACAGAACTTATTCCAGTACCTTGGTGTTCAAATAACGATAAACAGAATCTAAAAGAAAAGTAACTAGTATTTATTTCTATTCTTTTAAGTCAGCTTTACAAGAAAAGAAATCAAATCAAGATAAACCAATTACAAAAACAAAAAGAAAGGTCTGAAGACAAAGTTAATACTGAATGTGACTCCAAAGAAAAAAACTATCACAGGTTATAAGAATTTCGTAGCCAATAACATTTTACAAACAAATCTCCTAGGGTTGCCAGCATTCCCCCTCACTACCCTAAAAAGGTACGCTCTAATTTTATTTTAACTACAGTAACTCAAAATCAATCATTGGCGACTCATTTAAATTTGAAATTTTTTATTGGTATTGGTAAATTAGGGTCGGGGTAATAACACTAATAAGTCATCTTCATATACTGTTTATTCCGAAGTAACTCAAATTTAATGATTTGTAAATTTAAAATACTTATAAAAGACCCAACCATACGGGTTTACACAAATCGATTTATTTCAATGAATGTGTACCATCGGTGGCACAAAAAAGGGCCTTATTCAAATTAATCCGGCATCTCGGTGGAGCATCCGGTATCCTCAGATTAATGTGCGTGTACAGAATCATATTCTGATACAGTAATTGTTTTCTGTAAGATATCCGCAAACATTTAATTTGTTCAAGAATTCACTTAATGAGCAATCGCAGAATTAAACTAAGAGAGCCCAAATTATATCTCATAAGCCAAGTATAGGAAGCTGTCTTACGGTCTGCGCCCCCTTAACGGTAAATAGTATTCTAATTGCTCTCGGGCCTTCGTCCCCCTTGCCGTGGCCACCATGCTGGAAATAGTATTCTAATAAGGGGATCCTCGTGCCAATTAGTAAGACAGGTATAGAAACTTGTGTTAGGGTCTCCTCCCCCTCTATCACCACCTTATCGAATAATCATAATTAAGAGCTCATTAGCGTTATCATAGGCCACAGAAGAGAGGAGAGAGAGACAGAGACAGAAACAGAGACAGAGACATAGAAAGAGACAAAGACAGAGACAGAGACAGAGACAGAGACAGAGACAGAGACAGAGACAGAGACAGAGACAGAGACAGAGACAGAGACATAGACAGAGACAGACAGAGAGAGGAGGGAAGGAGGGGGAGGGAGGAAGAGAGGGGGGGAAAAGGAGAGAGAGGTATAGAGAGAGGGAGAGAGAGAGGGTGAGACAGAGGGAGGGAGAGAGAGGGGAGAGAGGGGGGAGAGAGGAGGAGAAAGAGAGAGGAGGAGAGAGGGGGAGAGAGGGAGAGAGAGAGGAGAGAGAGGGGAAGAGGAGAGAGAGGAGAGGAGAGGGGAGAGGGGGAGAGAGAGGGGGAGAGAGAGAGGGAGAAAGAGAGGAGGAGAGAGGGGAGAGAGAGAAGGGAGGGGAGAGGGGGGAGGGGAGAGGGGAGAGGGAAGGGGAAGGGGAGAGAGGGAAAGAGAGGGGAGAGAGGGGAGAGGGGAGAGAAGAGAGGGGGGGAAGAGAGAAAGGGAGAGAGGAGAGAGAGGGGAGAGGGAGAGAGAGAGGGAGAGAGAGGGGAGGAGAGGAGGGGAGAGGGGGGAGAGAGGGAGGGAGAGGGGGAGAGAGGGGAGGGAGAGAGGGGAGAGGAGAAGAGAAAAGGAGAGGGAGAAGGGACAGAGGGAGAAAAGAGGGGGAGGGGGAGAGGGGAGGGGGAGAGAAGAGAGGAGGGGGGGAGAGGAGAGAGAGAGGAGAGAGAGAGGGGAAAGGGAGAGGGAGAGAGGAGAGAGAGGGAGAGAGAGGGGAGGGAGAGGGAGAGAGGGAGAGAGAGAGGGAGGGAGGGGAGGGAGGGAGAGGAGGGAGGGAGAGGGGGAGAGAGAGGGGAAGAGAGGGGAGGAGGGGAGAGAGGAGGGAGAGGGGAGAGAGAGAGAGAAGGGAGAGAGAGGAGAGGGAGGGGAGGAGAGGAGAGAGGGGAGAGGGGAGAGAGGGAGGGGGAGAGAGGAGAAAGAGGGAGAGGGAGAGGGAGAAAGGGGAGGAGGGAGAGGGGGGGGGAGGGGGAGAGAGGGAAGAGAGGGAGGAGGGGAGAGGGAGAAGAGGGAGAGGGGGAGGGAGAGGGAGAGAGGGGAGAGGGAGGGGAGGGGAGAGGGGGAGAAGGGGAGAGGGAGAGGAGAGGGAGAGGAGAGGAGAGAGGGGAGAGGGAGGGGGGAGGGAGAGGGAGGGAGAGGGGGAGGGAGAGGAGAGGGAGAGGGAGAGAGGGGGAAGAGGGGAGAGGGAGAGGAGGGAGGGGGAGAGGGAGAGAGAGGGAGAGGGAGAGGGGAGGGAGAGGGGAGAGGGAGAGGAGGGGAGGGAGAGGGAGAGGGAGAGGGGGGAGAGGGAGGGAGGGGAGAGGGGAGGGAGGGGAGAGGGAGGGAGGGGAGAGGGAGAGGGAGAGGGAGAGGGAGAGGGGAGAGGGGAGAGGAGAGGGGAGAGGGAGAGGGAGAGGGAGAGGAGAGGAGGGAGAGGGAGAGGGAGAGAGAGGGAGAGGGGAGAGGGAGGGGAGAGGGAGAGGGAGAGGGAGAGGGAGGGAGAGGGAGAGGGAAGGGAGAGGGAAGGGAGAGGGAGGGAGAGGGAGAGGAAGGGGGGGGGGAGAGGGAGAGGGAGGGGAGAGGAAGGAGGGGAGAGGGAGAGGGAGGGGAGGGGGGAAGGGAGAGGGGAGAGGAGAGGGAGGGAGAGGGAGGGAGGGAGAGGAGAGGAGAGGGAGAGGGAGGGGAGAGGGAGGGAGAGGAGAGGGAGAGGGGAGAGGGAGAGGGAGAGGGAGGGGAGAGGGAGAGGGAGGGGAGAGGGAGAGGGAGAGGGAGAGGGAGAGGAGAGGGAGGGAGAGGGAGAGGGGAGGGGAGGGGAGGGAGAGGGAGAGAGGAGAGGGAGAGGGAGGGAGAGGGAGAGGGAGAGGGAGAGGGAGAGGGAGAGGGAGAGGGAGAGGAGAGGGAGGGAGAGGAGAGGAGAGGAGAGGAGAGGGAGGGAGAGGAGAGGGAGGGAGAGGAGGGAGAGGGAGGGAGAGGGAGAGGGAGAGGGAGAGGAGAGGGAGAGGGAGGGAGGGAGAGGAGAGGGAGAGGAGAGGGAGAAGGTGGTGGAGGGAGAGAAAAGATGAGAGAAACCAGTGAGGGGACAGAGGCGAGGGAGACCAGGAAGGAGCACGAGATTACAGAAAGAGGTAGTTTAAAATACACCACTAGATGTCATGACAAATAAACAAGTCGCTTTTAAAAATAAAATGTAGAGAGGTGGGGGTCATAAAAACGGTCATCTTTGAACGGATCGCATCGAAAATTGTTACCTATATGAATAATAACCAAAAATACGTTGATTATAGGACTGGTAGTTTTCAACTTCAGACCTCCAGCCTGCGCCACCTTGCTTGGTAAATACAACGATAACCGTCTGTATATAATTATATACGCAACTACATGTTTACTTAGATTTCTCCTATCGCAAAAAAAGATCTGCCTGCCATGACTCAAAAATGTTACTCACAATGTACCTATTTCGAGTAAATATCTTAATACTGGTTTATGCATAGTGTACGCTTCTTGTTGTGTAGCCACGCGCTAATATCTTCCCTAGGGGCATGCTTATAAATCTAAGCTCCTTTTTTTGACAGAGGTATTTCTGCTAAGACAGAACTTGTAAGTAAAACAGATGAAGGGCCTTTTTGACGGAGGTATATCTGATAAGACAGACCTTATATGTAAAATAATATAGAGGCGAAAATCCAGCATAAAGAATAAGAAGAAGTCATAGACATTTCGCTGCATATTGCTGAAAACAACTAATTTAAGAATAATCTCACATCTATGTAATAATAGTGGTAAATAAAGACTGTATATTATTCTTTGCATGTATTTAAAGTGTAATCGGCAACGAGTGAGCATTATTATTATTATAATCTATTCTCCTGTTTATGAGCCAACAGCAGCAGACGTTAGAGATTTTACTGATTTGTCAATAAACTATTACAATATAACCGTTCAAGATGAAAACGATGAAGTGAATGTATCTCAAATCCAGGATGATGGTGATGATTCACAGAACAAGAGCGGTGAGGTAGAGGAGAAGGATGCATCTCAAAACCATGATGATGATGATAGTGACGAATCACAGTCGAAGAGGAAGAAGGCCGATAAAAGTGTAATTAAATAAATAAATGATGTATTTTTTTAACTATATTTCCAAACGGTGTTTTCATTCAATTTTTTTATTAATAACCTTGTTTCCCGAATGGACGTTCGGACCTGTTTTATAAATCTAAAACCCTTTTTTGACAAAGGTATTTCTGATAAGGCAGATCACAGGTATATTTTACTTTTTATCGGGCTTAACTTTTTAATATCAAAATCGAGATATGTTTTCTAGAATGTAAACATCGAAAATTGACAATGCGCGTCGCTTTGTTTACCTTTTTAATATCAAAAAATGATCCTACTGTTTTCTTTTTAAAAATATCTACTAAACTTAGCACATGTTTAAATCATATATTAGCCATAACAGTTATAAAATGTTGATAATGTATATCTATGATAACGCTAATGAGCGCTTAATTATTATTATTCGTTTTATTATTTTTAAAGTAATATTTTTAAAGAAAAAACATCTGAAGGTATACGTAATATCTTATATATGTATGTATATATATATATATATATATGTATATATATATATATATATATATATATATATATATATTATATATATATATATATATGTATATATTTATGTATATATATATATATATATATATATATATATATATATATATATCATAAAGTGAGGTTTTTTCACCGAACTTAGCAAAACGTATTAACACAACTAACCCTATGTCCAGTTTAAAAAAAAACAAGTCAGTGCATTACAAGAGCAATTTCAACATTATCAATCAACCTTTGTCACTAATGTCATGAAAAACTTTCAAAACTGATTTCTTTTTACAAAGTTTAATTTGCACTAGTGGTTTGCAGTATGTATTTAAAAGATGAAAATATTCAGATTCTACGCTGGTGCAACAGCAATATGAGTATAAGACAAGTGCGCGTTTTGTTTTCTGTAAGTTATCCCGAAAGACCAATACCATCTGTCGGAACTATTCACAGCATAATCAAAAGATTTAATGATGAGGGTTGTGTAATACAGTCACATAAAATTAGAATAAAAGCTTGCCCTGTCTTGACAGAAGAACGAGAAATAGAGATATTATGTTATGCGGAAGAAAATCTCATTGCCCCCTGACGGATAATAGCAAATGAATTTGGTATTTCCAAATTCTCTGTTCTTAAAACTTTTATTAAAAAGTATAAATACAAGCCTTATAAATTTTCCAATCACCAACAGCTTTTTCTTCTTGACCAAATTAAAAGAACAAACTTTTGTGAAACAGTATTTAATTTACTAAATAAAAATGAAGAGATTTTACACAAGATAGTTTTCACAGATGAGGCATCGTTTTGTTTAGATAGCACAGAATTCACAGAATTATCGGTTTGTAGCACTTCTCTCCCCTTTCTTGTTATCCTTGTTTCCTTATTCACACAGGTATTGGTCACGTACAAACCCACATGTTAAAAATTTAACACACACTCAATACAATAGGAGAGTTAATGTTTGGGTTGGAATAGTTGGCAGTACCCTTATTGGTCCATTTTTTTGTTAATGGCAACGTAAATGCTGCCAAATTTTTGCAACTTCTGCAGAGACATTACCCTGCAACTAGAAGCCTTAAATATTGAAAATCCATGGTTTCAAATGGACGGCGTTCCGCCACATTCCACAGGTCCTATTACACGTTTCCTTACTGAAACCTTCCAGGATCGCTGGATTGGAAGATTTGGACCCATAGCTTGGACACCGAGGTCCCCCGATTTATCACCAAATGACTTTTTCTTTGGGGTTATCTCAAATCCAAAATCTACAATAATATAGTAATAGAGAATACAGAAGAGCTAAAAAATAGAATACGTACCGTCTGCAACGAAATGGGTCCTGTTTTTTTAAGAAATGCTGTTCAAGGATTTTACGATCGTTGAGCATATTGCTTAGAGCAAGAATATTTGTTAAAATGATTTCATTAAAAGTTTCTCACTAAAGTTGTTACTTTACTGTAAGAATTAATGCAACAATACTTAACCTAAAAATAAAATAACAGTTCTGTCAAAATAAAAAATAACACACCTGTAAGTTGGGTTGCTTGCCTACCCGATATTTGTAACAAGTAACCCGTGGCAATGCATTGACTTGGTTTTTTTAAAACTGAACATAGGGTTAATAGTGTTAATATGTTTTGCTATGTTCAGTGAAAAAAACCTCACTGTATATATATATATATATATATATATATATATTGCTTGATATTACACATAAAAATACTGTTAAAGATTTTAATGTATTATTAGTCTTATAGGATGGCTTCATAAACCAACTCTGCAATAGCGTCAACTCTTATTCTATAAACTCGATCCCAGTTCATTTGATTAGTTGATTAGATAAAGGTATGAGTGTTACGCTATTTTTTTTTAATTAATAACATTATGCGGGTACGTCTATGTGGATTTAAACTTTGCAGTTATTGATTCGCATATAATAAACGATTAAAACCTTTTTATTTTTTTAATTCCGTCATATTAATTCGCTATTTTTGAATTGTGGTTGAATTTTACCAAGTTGTAAGTTAAACCAAATCAGTATTTTTGAACTGTAAGCTGATTTTCGCAAGCCGCAAGTTATGATTTGATTTATTGAGATTGATTGATTTGGTCGATTGTCGATTGATTGATCTGATTGATTATATTTCATCGAGCATGATTTGTTTGAGATGATTTGCTTAATTGATTTTGATTAATTTGATTTGATTTGAGAGAGGGGGGGAAGAGAGAGAGAGATAGGGAGAGGGGTAGGGATAGAGATAGGGATAGAGATAGGGATAGAGATAGATAGAGATAAAGATAGAGATAGATAGATAGAGAGAGAGACACACACAGAGAGAAAGAGAGAGATAGAGAGAGAGACAGAGATGTGCACGATCAACCTCCATTACAGAAAACAATCGCTGGTTTAAAAATATACCACTAGATGGCGCCACAAACTCTAATTGGTGCTAGAAATATATCGCTAGATGGCACCACCTCTATTACCGAAAACATTCATTAGGCCATGCACCCTTAAACGGCGGCAAACAAATTCAAATTTCGCGCCAAGAGAACCACGACAAGCGGTCGAAAACCCTAACACAAGTTCTTATACCCGTCTTACAAGTTAGCATTAGGACCCGCTTACTGGAATACTATTTCCAGCCAAGGGGGCCACGGTAAGGGGGGCGTAAACTCTAACACAAGTTCCTATACCTGCTTCATGAGATAGCATTAGGGTCCCCTTATTAGAATACGATTTCCATCCATGGAGGACACGGCAAAGGGCCGAGAACAAGTTCATATGCATATTACCAGTTAGTATTATGGCCCCCTTAGAATACCGTTGAGGGTGCCACGACAAAGGAGCGCAGACCCTAACACAAGTTTCCTATACCTACCTTATGACATAGCATTAGGGACTTCTTATTAGAATCCTATTTTCAGCCATGGGAAGGGGGGTGAATGCCCGAGAACAAGCTCTTATAACTGCCTTACCAGTTAGTATTACGACCCCCTTATTAGAATACCGTTGAGGGGGCGCAGACCCTAACAAGTTTCCTATACCTACCATATGAGATAGCATTAGAGTCCCCTTATTAGAATACTATTTCCAGCCATGTGGCCACGGCAAGGGGGGTTAATGCCCGAGAATAAGCTACTATACCTGTCTTACAAGTTAGCATTAGGGCCCCTTATTATAATACTATTTACCGTTAAGGGGGCCATGACAAGGTGGCGCAGAGCGAAACAAAAGTTCCTATACCTGCTTTATGAGATAGCATTAGGGCCCCCTTATTAGAATACCATTTTTAGGCATGGGGGCCATGGCAAGGGGGTGAATGCCCAAGAACAAGCTCCTATACCTGTCTTACAAGTTAGCATTAGGACTCCCTTATTAGAATACTATTTACCGTTAAGTAGGCCACGACAAGGAGGTGCAGACCCTAACACAAGTTCCTATACCTGTCTTACAAATTAGCATTAGCCCCCATATTAAAATTTCGCAAAGTAGATTTGGTTATGACCTTGACTACCTCAAGGTCAACTCCGAGGTCAGCTACGTGGGACGCCTTGTGATGTCACAAAAAGTGGGCGGGGCTTGAACGTCACAAAAAAAGTGAAGGGAATAGTGCCTCACTACTACTCACTCAGGTAATATGATACCAATGCTATTGATCACAGTACACATTTTATGTCAGTGACAGATTGCAAACTGTATAGATTAATAAATAGAGGTCGGGTCTATCCTGGTTTTAATAAACGATCTTCCAGATTGTATTGCGTGTTTCATCTATACGCAGACGATTCACAAATATACTTATCCTGCCATTTTAAATATTTTCAAGATGCGTACAATAAAACACATGAAGATCTTGTTAGTACAAATAATTGGCTAACAACGGTAAGTCAGTAGTAAGTGTATGTGTCATGACGGATGACGCCTACAAAAATAGAATTTATCTTGAGAACTTCCAGTGAAAATATGTGGTGCCCGGTAACACTAAACCTAATTTGATAAAAAAGCAATAATACATCCGTATTTAAACTATTGTAATATAGTTTACTTTTGCGCTTTAACTTTAAACTACAAAACCAAACTTCAAAAAATCCAAGATGCCTGTATTCGTAAAATTTATTTAACTTATGATGTAAGTGTAAAAGTGTAAAGCTGTGAAAAATTTTAATTTGAAATTGATAAAAGGATCCACCTAAATAACTTTACGTTCTAAACGAAAATAATAAGTTTGTCTGAACAATTTTTCCATATTATCAAATTGACTGTCTTGATTTCAATTACTGAATGCATCCTCAGCCACCGGAGATTTCTCTGGTTGACCTAATCTACAAAATCTCCCATGTTCTTTATGTCATGTATCAACGCTACGTTTTGTGGTTCCATTGTATACTTTTCTACAAGAACAGGATAACTTATATACTCCGGAAGATGACAACAGGTTTGAAACATCTTTAGATACCCTTAAATGTTCTTTAATCTTTCTTGTAGGTTTAAAAACAGTTCTAATGCCATGATAAATTAGGATTTTTCCATTCTCTCTGTAAGATTAGTTATAAAAGGAAGAAAATTAAACACTAGTTTTCTTTATGGTTGTGTCTAACAGGTGTGATAACATTATTAATATCTTTAAGTGAATATCCATCAGCTTGTAGTGATTTTATTAAATGTTTATATTCATCTCTCAAAAATTCAGGATCACAACTTCGTTTAGCTTTAGTTACACCAATTTTTTGACATGGATGGTAGTTTGATAATTTATGAATGTGTCTATCGGTGAGTGTCGGCTTTCGGTAAACTTTAAAATATAGTGAATTATTAGTTTTAGATATTAGTATATCTAGAAATGGTAAACTTCCATTAGTTTCGTTCTCTATGGTAAACTGAATACTTGAATGAATACCATTTACATAAACTAAAAATTTATGTAGTGCTTTTTCTCTGTCTCCAAATTAATGTCATCTACATAGAGCTTGTTATTCTGTCTGGTGAAAAGGTTGGTTGCGCAGGGGTCTAAGTGGACCGTCTTAAAGCATTTAGCCTGAGTGTAATCCGATTACGGTCTCGTTTTAGAGAACTACAGAGGCGTAGGTACTGCTTTTCTCTATTCCAATTTATACATTATTTCATTACCGTGAATAACGCTTCTTACAGATGCAATTCCGTACGAAATAAATGTAGGTATTTTAATTAATTATTAATATTAATAATACTAGTAGGTAATTAATATTAAATTATTAAGCAAGTAAATATGTTCTGTGCCCAACTTTCTAATCGCACAAAGCGGTATTTAATGCACGTTTAACTAATTTGTCTGCATATCGATCTCTACAAAAGAAACATGGAAAAAGCACAGTAATCATGTAATTGCAACTGAAAATGGTTATTTAGAAAAGGAGAATGTACTTGACCTTACAGTTAAACCACTCATTATAATCATTGGTGAAAGTAGCAACAGTGACAGTGACGATAGTTTTATTGAAGACAAGTAATTAAGGTACATTATTTAGTCCAATATTTATTTTGAAATGTTATTTTTTATACCTTTATTACAAAGTAGTTTATTTTATAGTTATGTTATATTAATGTACACATAAATAACGGAATAAAACGTCTTCAACATTCTAAAATAATTGGAAATTTAAATTAAAATTGTATTGCTTTTGTGTACGCCACTGAAAATAGTAGCACTTAAGGGCCAAGTCACCGGTGAAATGTTTTCGTCGTCTCCGCGTTTTTTTTTTGCAAGGCAGAATAACATAAGCTCTATCTATACCAAACTAAGGTCACTGCCACACTAGCTAGGACTAGGAATGATAATAATAGGAGGAGACGCGAGGATAGGGAAAGAGGAGGGAAGACAAGAAAAGAAAGGGATAAGGAAAATACCAACAAAGTGTAAAACACAGAGGGAAAAGACCTGCTGGAAGGGGGTGTGAAATAATGAATGGGAATAGAAAAGAAAGAGAAAGGAGAGAGTATACGTAAATAGCAGGGAGGGGAGAATCAATAATAGATTACGTTATAATGAACGAACAGGCTGGTAAAAAGGATTTAGGATAGGTGAGAGGGTCCGACCACCAACCATGGAACTGACAATAGAAGGGGGTAAGAGAAAAGCGGGAAAATGAAGACGAAGTACTTAACAAAAAAAGTATGGTCAGAGGAGAACATAAGGAAGTACAATAAAAAAATGGAAAAAACAATATGGGAAGATAAGGGGGTACAAGTGTGGAAGAAATGAGAGAAGATGGAGAAGCAACCGGGAAAATCATTTAAAAGGTGGAAGAGGGTGAAAACGGGATGAAAGAAGTGGTGGGATAGAGAATACAAAGAGGCCAAGGTGAAGGCAAGAAGAACACTAAGACAATGGAAAAAAAGGAAGGCAGAGAAAGAAGAATATAAACAAGCAGTAAGAAAATATAAGAAAACATGCGACATTAAAAAGGAGGAAAACACAAAAAAAAGAAACAAGAAGAGCAGATTAAGGAAATAAAAAAGTTGTATAGAAATATTAAAAAAAAATAATAAAGGAAGAGAAGAGAGACACAAACGGGAATACAAATAAAGGAATAGGAGGAATACTTCAGGAGTTAGGTGGAGGTGGAACAGAGACAGAAAGGAAAAGAAAGACAAGGAAAAGAAGTTTACAGAGTAGACGAAAAAGGAGAAGGAATAAAAGAAGAGGAAATAAAAGAGGCGGGAGAAGACGGGATACAAGGAGAGGATTGGGTATTTGTAGGGGAAAAGGTATCAAAAAGGATGACGGAAATAATTAGCAAAATATGAAGAGGGGTAGCTTCCCGGGGAGATGGAGAGAAGGAGTAATATGTCCGGTATACAAAGAAAAGGGGACAGAAAGGAAGTGAAATTTTTACAGGGGAGTGACATTGTTAAACACGGCATAAAACATATATACGACTGTGCTAGACGAAAGACTAAAGAAGAAGATAGAGGGAAAGAAACTGCAACCAGATAGACAGGCGGGGTTCAGGAAGGAAGAAGAGTGATAGACTATATATATATATATATATATATATATATATATATATATATATATATATATATATGTTGAAACACGGCAAATAAAGAATTAGATAAGAAGTGAGAAAACGGTGGCGTTATTCATGAATTTAAAAGCGGCGTTTGACAGAGTGAACAGGGAAAAGCTATGGGAATACCTGAGAAAAAAAGACTGACAGAAAGGATGGCGGAAATCTATAAGGAAACGAGGAGTAGAGTTAGCTGAGCGAGGAATTCGTCACAAGGAAGGTACTGAGACAAGGATGCCAACCAAGCCCAAGCCTGTTCTCGGTATATACGGGAGATCTGGAGGAAACATTAAGAGGGCAGTACACAGGAAGGTTAGTGGTAGAGAAACTGAACGTGTGGTCGCTAGCGTACGCAGGCGATATAGTGTTAGTGGCCAAGGATGAAAAATAAATTAAGCAGATGATGAAGACGTTGGAAAGATACATGAAAAGAAAGGAACTGGAAGTAAACACCAAGAAAACAAAGATACTGGTATTCAGAAAGGGAGAAGGAAAAGGGAAGAGTGGAAATGGAGAGAGCAGGAAGTGCAGCAAAATGAAGGAATTTACATACCTGGGATATACGGAGAGACGGCACAATAAGGATGGGGAACATATAAAAGAACCAGTGAGAAAAGGAAATAAAGCAATGGGACAAGTGTGGAGTGTGGGGGAAACCTTGTTTGGAATGGACTTAGGGAAAAGGAAGCTGCTATTCGATAAATTAATAAAAAGTGTGGTGTTATATGGGGTAGAAGTGTGGGGGTGGAAGAAGCAAAAAGAGGTAGACAAACTACAAGAAAAATATTGGAAATGGGTATTGGGACCTAATAAGGAAACACCGGGGTATATCATAAGACAGGAAGTGCACAAAGAAAAAATAAAGGTACAGGCGCGAAGAAGGGCAATAAATTATGAGGAAGAAATGAGAGAAAGAACAGAATGTACAATATTACAGGCATGCTGGAAAGAGCTAAGGAAGGGAGAGTGAGATACAGACAAGATAGTAGAGAAAAACATAATAAAAGAAACGAATATGCCAGGGAAGAAGCAGAGAGATTAAGTAAGAGTAAGAGAGGACATAACAAGAAGAGACAGGAACGTACAAAATCAACAGAGATTGGCAAAAATAAAAGACTAAATACAATGTTTTTTATATAGCGTGAGTTTCATATTCGATTATCTGGCACATAATTGATTTTACCAAAAAAAGTCGGAACAGGACGATTTTTGTTTTAAGAGGGGCACATTTTCATGTAAGCGTCATTCTCGTTTGTCACTAGTCAGGGGTGGAGGAAGTGTCACTTAAAAACCTTACATGGCAATAGTCCACTTGTGACCCATCATCGAAAGCCTACTTTCAAATTTCCTTCGCTCATTTGTCAAAATCTCTGGAGTTATTAAGCAACATTCATTCACTATTGTTTCCTGTAACTCCTATAAAGAATTGGGAACTGTCAAGTAAACCTTATACTTTGAATAACCCCACAAAAAGAAATCCAGAGGTGTCAAGTCTGGAGATCTCAGTACCAATCGATGGGACCCCTCCTTCCAATCCATTGACCTGGAAATGTTGCGTTGAAGAACTCTCTAGCTGCAACAGCATAGTGCAACCTCATCTTGTTAAAAATCAATTCGGAATAATTGGGACATTTTCAATTGCCTCCGTCATCATGGGTTCAATATTCTCCTCCAACAAATTTAAATAATTATCTCCATTTAGGTTATTGTCAAAAAAAGTGGACCAATTATTTTATTACCTGAAATGTTATAATAACTAATATATAGTTGTTTTCAGTATGAAATAATTATTAAGTGCAACAAACGTTAAGGTAAACTACCAAAAATTCCAGCCCAAACGTTTAACTTTTCATGATATTGTGTATGTGACTCTCTTGTTATTCCAGGATTACTAGCGCTCCAGTATCTACAATCATGTAGATTAAAATTCGATTTAAGAAGAAAGCACTCTCATCGGAATAACAAATGTTGTATAGTATATTCGGCTATCCATAAAACGTTGAGTCCTAATGTCACAGAATTGCAGTCGGCGATTATCGTCATCTCCGTTAAGTGCATGCACAAGATGAATTTTGTATTAATGAAATTTTTGTGATTTTAATATTCGACACATAGATGACTGGGGCATTCCAGTATCACGTGATAATTGACAAGTACTTACTCTGGGATTTAGTGCCACATGACCCAATACAGCAATTTGAATGTCTTCCTTCCTGCCAGCTTGTTGGGAACGTCTCTCGATATTAATTACTGAAACCAGTTTGGGTGAATCTGTTTACCTATTTTGTAATGTACATATGAGATGTCTGTTATTAAATATTCTAACAGCAGTAATAGCAGAATGATTGTTCTCATAATAAAGAGAAATAATTTCTAACCTTTCTTGTAAAGTGTACATAATACTTTTAGAATTAAGTGACACTATTTATTTAAACGCATTGATCGCTGTCAAAATTTGACAACATTTTTCCAAAGCATGTTGACCGAAGTCGATTATTATAAGCAATTAAAATGTCGTTAAAAATTTATTAGTAAACAGCTTTGGATAGACATAGAAGGGGCAAATGTCATTGAATTTAGAAAACAAAGGTGTGGCATATTCACCATGACAACCGCTTTCAAATAATGGGCCACAAACGTGAACCTCCTCCCTCCCTGACAAAGGAGAATAACGCTTAAATGAAAATGTCCCCTCCTTAAAATCGACCTGTCCCGGTTTTTTTTGGTAAAATCAAGTATGTGACAGATAATTGAATATGAAACTTTTCGCTGATTCACCCAGTAGAAAGATTAAAGAAGGGATACCAGAGTATCTGAAAGGAGGAGGGAAGAAAGAATGATAGTGAGGTTCAGATGCGGTAATGATAAGTTGGGAAACAAGTATTGGAGAAAAAAGGAAGAAAGGATGTGTAGATTATGCAGGGAAGGGATGGAGAATATAAGACATATGATAAAAGAGTATAGGGAGTTAAGGGAGGATGACAAGAGTGTAGAAAGAATACTAGAGAAAAAGGGTGCAGATTGGATGGAGGAAACGTGGAAAAGGAGAAGACAGATAAAGGGAGAAGATGGATAGTGGGAAATGTTAACATGTAAATAGGAGAATTGTAAAACTAGATTACTTTGCAACATTGTAAAAATGAACAAATAAAGATAAACATATATACCACACTAGTCTGAAATGGACAGTTTTTTTAATACTGTACCAGTTGTAATTCTTAATTATTATATAAGAAGTGAGGAGGATATAATTAGGCAATAAAAGATACTCTTTCATTTTATATAATTTATGTATGAAAATAAATTTATATAGCCATCTCCTTCATATAATTGTCAACCATTGAAATATTATTTCAATTAATAACATGTTTACAATAATGATATAATAATAGAATTGAAGAAGTGTTAACAATAATGGTTAGTAATGATTGTATATAATAAATTAACTGAAAATTTTACTTAGAAATTTAAAAATGAAGTATGCAACAAAACTGGACTCTTGTTATTAAATCAACTTGGCATTTCCCATTTTGCACCCAATGTATGGAATTTGTAAAATTCTCGGAGTAGTTTCCATCACTCGTAATAATAATTCATCTAAGTAATCCTCCAAGTCTGACATTTTTTTCCTGTTATGTTCCAGTTCACCTTGCATGTCACAAACTAGTAAAATTAAATCCTAAAAATTGAAATGTAGCTTTGTATCTACAATTTTGGTTACCTACCTCTCGTGATTTGCCTTCGAATTTTTGTAATATTTCATTTGATATTCTATTATTGCTGGCTACTTTCACTTCAGTTTCACCACCAATTATTATACGTTCATGGGAATGTAAGTTGAATTTTTCTAATTTGTCTGAAAAATGAGATTGTATTGAAGCTTTGTATATACATACATTCAATGAGGGGGTTAATCCATTAGGAATTGTGCACACAAAAGCAGGGCTTCTTTGACCTTATCAAATAATTCTCATACCATTGCACATTATCTACTTTGTATTAGATACATAAAAAGTAAACCAACCATTTTTGAAAAACTGCTTAAACATAAGTTTTACATTACATAAATTGATAATCTAAGCTTAGTTAATGCAATAGTTGGCATACAAAACATCAGGAAAGCCCACTACTATCTATCTCAAATTATCAGAAGAGCAACTTCATACTCATACAATATGACGTATGTGAAGTTAGCTTGGGATTCGGATTCGTTTTAGCATTGGATTCGCTTTTTTACAGCAGGCCAAACAAATATTGACGTAAAATTTTATTAAAGTTATAGACGTTAAATTCAAACCAAAAACTACAAAACTGAAGGCTGTTTACGTTATATGAACATTATTGTAAAAAATACCTATGATCAGGGATTAATAAAAATTAATTATTCCCTCAATTTCCATAAATCAGAAGCAAGGAAAAATTATATATTGACAAGAAGAGATATATCCATCCTATTTATTTTAAAGGTTTCTCTCTACCACGTGACCTATCTTGGACAATCGCCAAAAGTTTAAGAACTAGTGGGGAACGTAGCAAATTTAATTCTTTGATCTCCCACCGAGCGGCCATGAGAAAAAATATATTTCGATAAGGAGAGGTATATCCACCCTAATATTTTTATATGTTCCTCTCTACCACGTGTCCTACCATATACAATCGGCAAAAGTTTGAGAAGTAGTGGGGAACGTAGCAAATTTAATTATTTTATCTTCACCGAGCGGCCATGAGAAAAAAAAAATTTCGATAGGGACAGGTATATCCACCCTAATTTTTTATATGTTCCTCTATATCACGTGTCCTATCATGGACAATCGACAAAATTTGAGAAGTAGTCGGGAACAGCAAAATTAATTATTTTAGTTCCCAACGATCAGCCAACACAAAAAATTATATTTCGATAAGGAGAGGCATATCCACCCTATATTTTTATATGTGCCTCTCTATCACATGTCCTATCATGGACAATCGCCAAAAGTTTGAGAAGTAGTGCGTAACGTAACAAAACTAATTATTTTATTTCCCATCGAACACACAAGAGAAAAAGTCATATTTCAATAAGGAGAGGTATATCCACCCTAATATTTTTATATGTTCCTCTCTACCACGTGTCCTACCATATACAATCGGCAAAAGTTTGAGAAGTAGTGGGGAACGTAGCAAATTTAATTATTTTATCTTCCACCGAGCGGCCATGAGAAAAAAAAAATTTCGATAGGGACAGGTATATCCACCCTAATTTTTTATATGTTCCTCTATATCACGTGTCCTATCATGGACAATCGACAAAATTGGAGAAGTAGTCAGGAACAGCAAAATTAATTATTTTAGTTCCCAACGATCGGCCAACACAAAAAATTATATTTCGATAAGGAGAGGCATATCCACCCTATATTTTTATATGTGCCTCTCTATCACATGTCCTATCATGGACAATCGCCAAAAGTTTGAGAAGTAGTGCGTAACGTAACAAAACTAATTATTTTATTTCCCATCGAACACACAAGAGAAAAAGTCATATTTCAATAAGGAGAGGTATATCTACCCTAATTTTTTTATATGTGCCTCTCTATCACGTGTCCTATCATGGACAATCGCCAAATCTTTGATAAGTAGTGGGGAACGTAGCAAAATTAATTATTTTAGTTCCCATCGAACACACAAGAAAAAAAATTATATTTCGATAAGCAGAGGTATATCCACCCTAATTTTTTTATATGTGCCTATCTATCACGTGTCCTATCATGGACAATCGCCAAAAGTTTGAGAAGTAGTGGGGAACGTAGCAAAATTAATTATTTTAGTTCCCATCGAACAATCAAGAGAAAAAGTTATATTTCAATAAGGAGAGGTATACTTACCCTAATTTTTCTATATGTTCATCTCTACCACGTGTCCTAGCATATACAATCGCCAAACGTTCCTCTCTACCACGTGCCCTACCATATACAATCGGCAAAAGTTTGAAAAGTAGTGGGGAGCGTAACAACATTAATTATTTCATTTCCCATCAAGCCTCTAGGAGAACAAATTATATCTCGATAAGGAGAGGTATATCCACCCTAATTTTTTTATATGTTCCTCTCTATCACGTGTCTATCATGGACAATCGCAAAGTTTAAGTGAACTAAAATTAATTTTAGTTCCCAACGATCGCAGACAAAAATTATATTTCGATAAGGAGAGGTATATCCATCCTAATTTTATGTTCCTCTCTATCACGTGTCCTACATGGACAATCCAGTTGTAGTGGAACGTAACAAAATTAATTATTTTAGTTCCCAACGATCAGCCAAGACAAAAATTATATTTCGATAAGGAGGTATATCTACCCTAATTTTTATAGTTCCTCGCTATCACGTGTCCTATCGATGGACAATTCCAAAAGCTTGAAGTAGTGGAACGTAACAAAATTAATTATTTTGGTTCCCAACGATCAGCAAAGACAAAAAATTATATTTCGATAAGGAGAGGTATATCCACCCTATATAACATAAAAAAATTGGGGTGGATATACCTCTGCTTATCGAAACATATTTGTCTTGGCTGTTCGGAGGAACTAAAATAATTAATTTTAGTTCCACTATCTCAAACTTTATGATTGCCCATATAGGGCACGTGATGAGAGAACATAAAAATTAGGGTGGATATACCTCTCCTTATCGAGATATATTTGTTCTCTCTAGAGGCTTGATGAGAAACGAAATAATTAATTTTGTTACGCTCCCCACTACTTCTCAAACTTTTGCCGATTGTATATGCTAGGACACGTGAGAGGAACATATAAAAAATTAGGGCATACACCTCTCCTTATCGAGATATAATTTGGTCTCCTAGAGGCTTGATGGGAAATGAAATAATTAATTTTGTTACGCTCCCCACTACTTCTCAAACTTTTGCCGATTGTATATGCTAGGACACGTGGCAGAGAGGAACATATAAAAAATTAGGGTGCATACACCTCTCCTTATCGAGATATAATTTGGTCTCCTAGAAGCTTGATGGGAAATGAAATAATTAATTTTGTTACGTTCCCCACTATTTCTCAAACTTTGGCGATTGTATATGGTAGGACACGTGGTAGAGAGGAACATATAACAAAATTAGGGCCGATATACCTCTCCCTATCGAAATATATTTTTTTCTCATGGCCGCTCAGTGGGACATAAAATAATTAAATTTGCTACGTTCCCCACTACTTCTTAACTTTTGGCGATTATTCAAGATAGGTCACGTGGTAGAGAGAAAGCTTTAAAATAAATAGGATGGATATATCTCTTCTTGTCGATATATAATTTTTCCTTGCTTCTGATTTATGGAAATTGAGGGAATAATTAATTTTTATTAATCCCTGATCATATGTATTTTTTACAATAATGTTCACAATACGTAAACAGCCTTCATTTTTGTAGTTTTGGTTTGAATTTAACGTCTATAACTTCAATAAAATTTTACGTCAATATTTGTTTGGTCTGCTATAAAAAAGCGAATCCAAAGTTAAAACGAATCCGAATCCCAAGCTAACTTCACACACGATACTATATGACCATATACAGGGTTGCTCGTCAGTGGGGCAAAGTGAATTTGCGGCTAAACTGTGCACTGTAGAAAAACATGTTTTATACAAAAGATGCTTGAATTCAAGCACGCTATAACCTAAAAATATTTTCGCATATACAGAAAGTGTTCCATAACAGCGGTATATAACCTATCTTTCTTATTTTAAATGGGATGGTATAGTTTTTATTGCGGATTTCGTTTCTACTCTGAAAAACAATCACTTTCTATTAAATATGGCGTATAGCTAAACTTAACGGTTTTTGAAATATTTGTACTTGCAGATAAAACAATTATCATTTTTCGTCGTAGTTCAAAAATTTATTTTGACGTTATCTACTACCAAATCTATAACTTCATAACTCCGCGTGTAATTAGTGCCGACATTGAACTTTTAAGAAATGTTATGACATTTAATTTTTATACAGGGTGTACCAGAAATATTAGTTTATAGTTTTTTCGTTTTAACTGTAAATAACTATCTTATCTTAAATACAACACCCTGTACATTATCCGAAAGAAAATTGAAAGACCTACATTTTTTTGATTAGCAAATTTTGTCCATCGGTTTTTGAAATATTTTCAATTTTAAGGTTTTTATTTAATTCATAAATTTCATAAAAAAAAGATATGAAAATAATACTATGAAAAAAGAAACTTTTTTTATAAAACACGCTTATATTTACGCGTAGAAAGTGCACTAAAAAGGAGAAAATAATTTTATTCTTTGAACCACTAAAAATAAAAGCGTGGGGCGCTCATATTATAAACATGTGACGGAGAGAAATGAACTATGATGAGCGCCCCACGCTTTTATTTTTAGTCGTAAAGATTTTTGATCACATTTTGGTGCAAAGAAAAAAATTATTTTCTTCCTTTCTGCTAAATAAAAGAGTGCTTTTTGAAAAAGTTTCTTTTTTCATAGTATTATTTTCATATCTATTAAAAGTTTTTTATGAAATTACATTCTCACTCACATACCTAATACAAAAGTCAATATATTTTACCATTTATTCAAGTATGGCAACTATTATGATCTTTTTCTAGTCAATATATCTAATATTATACAGGGTGCACATTGATTGTACCATTTAAAATAAAAACCTTAAAATTGAAAATATTTCAAAAACTGTTGCAGATAGACAAAATTTTCTTATCAAAAAAATGTAGGTCTTTCAATTGTCTTTAGAATAATGTAATAATGTACAGGGTGTTGTATTTAAGATAAGATAGTTATTTACATTTAAAACAAAAAACTATAAATTCATATTTCTGATACACCCTGTACAAAAATTAAATAAGTCATATCATTTCTTAAAAGATCAATGTCTGCACTAATTACACGCGGAGTTATAAATTCATAGATTTGGTAGTAACCTCAAAATAAATTTTTGAACTACCACAAAAAATGATAATTTTTTACCTAAACGTACAAATATTTCAAAAACAGTTAAGTTTAGTTATACGACATGTTTAATAGAAAGTTGTTGTTTTTCAGAATAGAAACGAAATCCGCAGTAAAAACTATACAATTCCATTTAAAATATGAAAGATAGGTTATGTACCGCTGTTATGGAACACTCTATATATGCAAAAATATTTTTAGGTTATAGCGTGCTTGAATTCAAGCAACTTTTGTACAAAAAAAAATTTTTTTCTACTATGCACTGTTTAGCCGCAAATTCATTTTGACGCACTAATGAGCAACCCTGTGTATGAACTGCGATCAATTTTGATTTTTTAGACACTGTTGGATTTTATTTTGACTTTAAAAATAGTGCTTTTGTTTACACCAGTGTAACTTAGAATTCATGAACTTAATTGCATGAAGGACATAGTTTTTGTCAGAAAGCTTGCACAAAATAAATAAATAAATAATTCACCTCAGTTTCCCAAAAAAAGTGTTATTTAATTGCATATTGACTATTATTTTTTTGTTGATGTAGTTTTGAATGCTTGAACATTTATTGAAATCTGAAACATAGTACTGCATTTCGATGCCCACTATTGGTATTACTGGTATATTAGTTATTAGAAGAGCTAGAACAACGGTCAAATAAGGAATGTTTTGCGTAATTCAATGCTCGCAACAAATTTCATTTCAAATTCATCTCGACTTCCTTTGATTTGTTATTTATTCCATTGCTATATGTAGAAAACTTCATTAAACGCGTTAAAAACTTTTCTGGTACATAGTAAAAGAAGTACAATATACCATCAGCATTTGGTAATAGTACTAAAATCATTTACATAAGGTAAACTGATTGATTACTTATTAACAACGTTTTATAAATTATTAGTTTAGAATTAACAAAAACTTAATTTTATCCCTTCTGCCATTATTGCATAAACCGTTGAAAGATTTTCTACGTCAACTCCATTGCTTACCCCCACGGCCCCACCCACGATAAACCAGTAAAAGGTTCTGCCTTATCCCCCATCCTACACACCATTTCTCATAATCTGCACTTTACTGAAATATGAGTCGCTTTGCGTGTAGTTTCTGATCTTAATTGTGGCGTAATTTTTGCTTTCTTAACAATAATACAAAAAAAATTGATTATTGAATTCAGCAAACTTGTACTTATAAAACGATAGCATTGTGCTTTTACTCGAATAAATAAACCAATCAAAATTTTTACAACAGCTTGTCAATGCAAAAATTTCAAGCCGAGTATGTCAAATATTAATTAAAACTGAATTTGGATTAATTGCACTAGTGTTTGACTGTAACCCTCTGTACACGCAACTATTGTGGATACTGTATAATTGCCCCCAACCAAGTACACTTCCTGAAATTTAAAATTTGGTATACGACCTAGACATAAGAGAAGAAATTGGACATATATTGAAAATGAAATTTCTGCACTCTCGTAGATTAATCAATATAATTTCATAAAACAAATAATTACAAGTAATTCTCTGGCTGAACCTATATTTATCACATATAATATGAATCTCGTTAATATAATAATAATAATAGTAGTAGTAGTATTTATTGTCCAAACAGGAACCCAATACAGGCCAAAATTACATGCTAAAAAGTATTAACTTGCGAGTGAGGTGACAAGTATAAATATAGATATGGATAACAAGTAATAGAATATCAGTAAGTAAACAAATTACATTAAAATTCAATAGGCCGATTATCTGATAATATGAATGAAAAATTCTGTATTAAATTACACAATTCCATTTCAAACGGATTAAACGTTCAGTCATAAATAGAGCAATCAAATGCAGTCCTTATAAGCTAATTCTTACATTAATCTCCACGAAGATAATAAATCCTTTACGATGATGATCCTTTATAGGTGATTAAATCGATCACTCACAGTACTATAGATAAGAGGAAACGACCGCACGTTTCAGCGGCTCATTCTCGGCGACGGCGATCAAATGCATAATGCAGAAAAAGGCTTATAAGCGAAGCAGTTCTACAATCATGATCACCCCAATTGTCCTCATTCATCTTTACTTTCGGTAATTTGATATTATAATCACAGCTGCTTTGTCTTCTGATCACTTTTCATTAATAGCACTTATCAACAATCTAGACAATAATTAATTCTTAAAGTTCTATAAATACACATGTTTACCTTGACAATCAATCTTAACCCGGGGTTAAAGTGTAACCTTATTTCTTTCGTCACGCAACAGCTTGGCCTTATTTGCACGTTAAAAATTGCTTTGTTTATTTACAAAACATGCATACAGCTACCGCAAAGTTTTCATTAAACCGGAAAAGTCACTATTTCTTTAAAATAAAACTGGAAAGTGTATCGAAAAGAAATAAAAACGCTTCCACCACTTAATTATGTGCTAACTTCTTTGACTGTTTCAACAAGTGTCTTTAGTTGGGCGATAATTTCATATTTGTTCATCACATAACTGAATCTGTACCAAGGTAATTAATTAAGCGTCCAAACACATTATTTGTTGAATCGACTACATTAATAATTTGAATTGCGCAATGAATTAATTTGTACTTTAATCTTAAATCAAAAAGATTATACTTGAATTATGAATAAGTTTGTATTATTCTGTAGAAATTCTTTTTTTATACCACACTATGCCCTAGCTATGTATGTATTGCAACTAGTGCAATGGATAGGTTCAAATACTTCAAAAATGTACCTATGATAATACATATGAATAGAGAAAACGAGTTTTGTATTATCATGTCATTGTCAACATCAAATAAATTTAAAAAGAAATGTTTTACTCTCTTGTTTCTTATACAATACGGTTTAGTTGATTTAACTATTATATAAATTCTATAGTGTAATAATCCTTATGTAATTCTTCACTATTTCGAACACTTCAATTAATTGACTTCTTAATTAATCATATAACCGTTCGCAGTTGCTAACACATTCAGTGCCTTCTACGCTTGTACAGGGTCATTTAGAAGAATCGCATGTTTTTTTAAACGCACAGTACACAACGAGTATAAAAGTGGGGGAAAACAGCGCTGTGTTATTCAATTCTGCTGGCTACGCCATTTTAGTTACTATGTAGCAGTGGAGAGTGCAACATCGTGTGTTTGTGTAGAATAATTATGTTAAAGGTGGTGAATCCCAAGCACGCTGCCGCTTTGAGAATGAAAAACAGTTCGGAAAGGCGCATTTTACGACTAGATTTAAATTTACATGCTTATAACATAGCAATTGTGCAAAAGTTGGATGAACGCGATTATCAACAACGTTCACAATTTGCGGAAATTGTTCTCAATATTTTGATAGATAACGTCAATGCATGATTAGCGATGCTCACTTCTACTTAAATGGCTCAGTTAGTAAACAACACTGCCTATATAGTGGACCATAAAGAATCCACAACAGTTGAATGAACGATGCTTGCTTAGCCCTCGAGTAACGGCTGGTGTGCAATTGCTAAATATGACGCAATAGAACTTTACCTTTTTGTGATGGTGCCAGAACTACAAAGGCGTAGAATAGACATTGGGAATGCATGGTTTCAGAAGCATGGGGCCACAGCCCGGGGTCTCAATGTATGTTCCACAAACAAATCATTTCACGTTTTGGCGATGTGCCATGGCCACATCGGTAGCCGCATCTAAGTACTTATAATACCGGTCAAAGCAGGAAAGTCATTTTTAAAACCTTTTCAACCCACAAGTGTACCGCAAGGTTCTGCCTTATCCCCAATCCTATATACCATTTCTCATAATCTGAAATATGCGTCGATTTGCATGTAGTTTTTTTTATCACAATTGTGGCATAATTTTTGCTTTCTTACCAATAATACAAAAAACAATTAATTATTGAATTCAGCAATCTTGTACTTATAAAACGATAGCATTATGCTTTTACTCGTATCAATAAACCAATCAAAATTATTACAACAGCTTGTCAATGCACAATATTTCAAGCCGAGTATGTCAAATATTAATTAAAACTGAATTTGGATTAATTGCACTACGGTTTGACTGCAACCCTCTGTACACGCAACTATTGTGGATACTGTATAATTGCCCCTCACCAAGTACACTTCCTGAAATTTTAAATTTGGTACACGACCTAGATATAAGAGAAGAAATTGGACATATATTGAAAATGAAGTTTCTGCACTCTCGTAGATTAATCAATATAATTTCATAAAACAAATAAAGTAAGTCTCTAGCTAAACTATATTTATCACATATAATATAAATCTCGTTAATATGAATGAAAAACTCTGTACTAAATTGCACATAGACATCAATTCAATTTCAAACGGATTAAACGTTCAGTTATAAATAGAGCTATCAAATGCACTCCTTATAACCTAATTCTTACATTAATCTGCACGAAGAAAATAAATCCTTTACGATGATGAAAAGCGACGATATCCTTTATAGGTAATTAAATTAAATCGAGCACAGTACTACAGATAAGAGGAAACGACCGCACGTTTCAGCAGGTCATACTCGGCGACGGCGATCAAATGCATAATGCACAAATGGCTTATAAACGAAGCAGTTCTACAATCAAGATCGCCCCAATCGTTCTCATTCATCTATTTAAATTTACATGCGTATAAGATAGCAATTGTGCAAAAGTTGGGTGTACGCGAATATCAACAACGTTCACAATTTGCCGAAATTGTGCTCAATATTTTGAAAGACGTCAATGCATGATTAGTAATGTAGCTCACTTCTAATTAAACGGCTCAGTTAATAAACAAAATTATACTGGGCAATAGAGAATCCACAACAGTTGCATGAACGACCCTTGCATAGCCCTCAAGTGACGGCTGGTGTGCAGTTGCTAAATATGGCGCAATGGGATTTTACCTTTTTGTAATGGTGCCAGAACTACAGAGGCGGAGAAATTGGGTGTGCACGGTTTCAGCAGCATGGGGCCACAGCCGATACAGCAAAGGTCTCAATGAATGTTCCACGAACAAATCATTTCACGTTTTGGCGATGTGTCATGGCCACCTCGGTCGCCGTATCTAAGTGCTTATAATTTTTTTCTTGTGGGGGTTTCCCCAAGTCCCATGTCTATGAAGATAAGCCGCGAACATTGAAAGAATTGAAGGATGCAATTTGCCGTGAATTGCAGAGAATTGGTCAGGAAATGTTGGAAGATGTGATGACCAACTTCGAAGGTATGCTTCAAATTTGCATTGTAGAAGAGGTCGTGATTTAGGTGATGTTATTTTCCCTAGATAAATTGAAATTGCATTCCGTGACAAATATTTTTATGTTAATAAATAAGAAATTCACGTAAAATCAACCAAGTACTCATCGTTTCAAAACCATGCGATTTCTCGGAATGACCCTGTAATTCACTCACATTTGTTACTTAACTATGAAATTATGAATATTAGATTCTTTTTAGTCTATACAATGAAAACGCAATAATTTATAATCATTTTATTATAACGTAATTTAGATCCCTTACATCACGTAAACAGTTTACACTTATAATCATTGATTTTAACACAATAAAGTCAATATTATAATACACTTATTCCCTTTTTGAATAATCTAATATATAAAAATGAATTTTTGTTCCTATTTTATGTGCTGCCCTACCGTTCATCTGATTGCGATAAAACTTTGACAAAATTATTGCTTGTACTTACGCGAAAGATACAAGTATAACAATTTTATATATCGGCCCGCCAGGGAGGGGGGGCTCATATGCATACTACACCATTCATCCGATCGTCATAAAACTTTGGGAAGTTATTGAGTACACTCCCGCGAAGGTTTCTGGCATTAATAATTTTAAATATCGACCCTCAGGAGGAAAGGCCTCATATGCTTAATACAACATTCATCCGATTGCCATGAAGCTTTGGGAAGTTGTTGAATACACTCTCACGAAGGTTTCTGGGATACAACATTTTTAAATATGGTTCCCTCATATGCATTCTAATTCATCCGACCGCCATGAAAGGGAGAGGGAAAGGGAGAATGTGTTTTATGTTTGAACGCAGCAAAGCGCGCCGGGTACTGCTAGTAGTTTATAAAATATACTGCTTAATTAGTGCGACTTTCTTCCAGACAAATTGCGAATTTTCTTAAACGCAGAATACGGAGGTAGGATATTGCAGGAAGAAAATCAATATGAATACTTAGGTGTAATAATAAGCCAGGATGGAACAACTGATCAAGAAATCCGGAATCGCATATCAAAGGTGGCAAGGACATACCATCAAATAAATGCTGAATTAATAAATAAGAAAAACTTATGTAAGGACACCAAACTACACAACGATTTACGTACCCACCCTAACATATGGGGCAAAAAGCTGGCTACTCCAAGACTGACATAATAGTAAGATAACAGCGGCGGAGATGAAATACTTACTTAGAAGAACACTAGGAAGAACTAAAATAGATAGAATACAAAATGTGTTAACAAGAGAAGAGTTAGAAATAGAGCCGCTGGTTGAAACAATAAGAAGAAAACAGCTAAGATGGTACGGGCATGTGGTCCGTATGAGTGAAGGGCGAATGCCAAAATGACCCCGATTAAGACTTGGAAATGGGGTAATCACCTTGCTTCCAGGTCACATATATATGGAGTGACACAGTCCATAACCTTATCAAAAAAAAGAAAAAAATTCAATGGATAAAATTGAACATCCCCACGACTGAGCTCAACTTATTTGTCAGGTGGGTAAAAAACCATTCATAGTTACAGAAATGAACTTTTTCGATTTTGCTAACTTATTTCGATCTTCACTAATCAATAAAAAATTGGATATGTCTAAGAGAAATTCGCTGGCGTCGTTATGAAAAAAATTATAAAATATTATTGTACAAAAATTCCTTGGATGAGAATAAAATTTTCAAAGCTGTCACCTTCAAAAATGAGGAAAAGGTAATACATCACATCACACACCAAAACACAAAACGACTGGTTCAATTACTGTGGAAAAAAAATAATACTTTATAGACCTGCTTCCTTATATTTCGGAATCTTCATGGGATTTTAACCAAAATTTTACAACAGCGAATGATCGAGTAGATCATTCAGATGCAGCATACAATGAAGAGGAAACTTAATTTTATGCTAATATTTTTTATTTATTTGGTAATAGTAAAAAAAGGATGTCAACCAAATGTCGTTTTTCTAAAATGTTTTTCAGCGAATTATCGAGTTGATCATTCGGATGCATCATCCGATGAAGAGGAAACTTACTTTTATGCTGATATTTTAAATATTTTTTATTTATTTGATAATAGTAAAAAAAAAGGATATCAACCAAGTCGTTTTTTTAAAATGTTTTTTCAAAATTGATATTAAAAATGTCTGCTATAGCTGGTTCATGCACCGCTTCAAAAAATATTATCCCATAATAAAATTCCTAAGTCTTTTTATTGACGCCTGACGTATAATTTTTCAAATTCAGTTATTTCGATTTGCTTGTTTTTGAGTTATTCCCATTTTTAGACGCAGTATCTGATTAAAACTTAACTTTTATTGAAATTTACACTATTGAAGATATCGAAAACAATTTTTTATTGAACTGTTGTATGCTAATTCTAATATAAAACAACTCCATTAAAGGTCATTACCATTTAATACATATATATATATATATATATATATATATATATATATATATATATATATATATATATATCTAAAGTTTGTTGATGAGATGTGGTGGGGTATCCTTAAGGTTACAAACTTGAATCACAAAGTTTATACAGAGCTATTTATATCAAAGTTACATTTTTTTAAATAGAACCCCCTGTATATGATTGCATATTTGGATTCCTTGGTCAATTCTAGTGCGACTTTATGTATCACACATAGTGCCTAAAATAAATCGTTTAGTCGCAATTCATCATTTTTACAAAAAGTAGTTGTTTGAAAATAACTAAATATCGCTGTGACCATAAAATTTAGAAGGCCATGACTCTGCGATGTTACTAGACATGAAATGTACTAGCATAAACCGAATGGTCAAATTTGAATCCTTTTTGTGTTTAGAGAAATTACTTTGTCAATTTAGAAAATTTCGATCAATGGTAACTTGATTTTTTCAAAGGGAACGGCCATTTTTTCATTTTGCATCAAATGCGGAATTTTTTACCTTTCTAACGATATAAATTAGTCGGTATCTATCTTCGGTAGATTTCTTTTAATTTCACAATTTCTGATTAATTTGATGTATTTTTCAATGTTTCGTTAGTATTATCTGGTAACCCACGGAAAGTAAACAAAAAACGGTTCACATTATAAAACATTATTTATAAAGTAGAAAAATACATAAACACAAAAAACAAAATTATGAGCTAAAATAAAAATAAAAATAATTTTAATAAATAATAAAATACTAATCTTTTTTGGGTTTTTTAATGGTGTACTTTAAATTATACAATCTAAACGTTTCGATAACACTTACAGTTATCTTCGTCAGTAGTAATGTTTGTTAAAAATTGTTAAAGATGTAGTAAACAATTTTGTCAAATTTGACAAAATTGTTTACTACATCTTTAACAATTTTAACAAATACTACGAAGATAACTAATGTTATAATTATATATTTAAAGTACACCATAAAACAAAAAGATAAGATATTATGATGTTAATTGAAAGTTTACATTTTCAAATTTTAATAAATGTTCTAAATTTTAATACTGCAACGAAAATAATTTTTAACCCTATTTAACATTACTGGGTTAATAGTTACTAAACGTTTCGGATTCTATTTTTCATATTTTCCGCAGTGGTTGGTAGTTCAGCATACTCTTTTTCCTTGCTGTACCCCACAAAAAGAAATGAAGCTGTAGTAAACAATTTTGTCAAATTTGACAAAATTGTTTACTACATCTTTAACAATTTTTAACAAACACTACTGACGAAGATAACTGTTAGTGTTATCAAAACGTTTAGATTGTATAATTTAAAGTACACCATTAAAAAACCCAAAAAAGATAAGTATTTTATTATGAGTGTTAATGGTGAAAGTTTACATTTTCAAATTTTAATAAATGTTCTAAATTTTAACACTGCAACGAAAATAATTTTTAAACCTATTTAACATTACTGGGTTAATAGTTACTAAACGTTTCGGATTCTATTTTTCATATTTTCCGCAGTGGTTGGTAGTTCAGCATACTCTTTTTCCTTGCTGTACCCCACAAAAAGAAATGAAGCTGGGAAATATCTGGAAGTCTCGCTGGCCATCGTGTTGGTGCATTCCTTTGTGTCCACTTTGCAACAAATGCATTATTAAGTCATCCACTTACTACACGGGCACGGTGTGAAAATGCATGTCCCTAATTTGAGTGAGTGGGACATCTTCAAGGAGTCGAAATAATTTATTATCCAGGAAATTCAAGTACAAATTCGAATTTAGAATACCGTCAAAGAAAAAGGGACCAACAAGTGAAGTATCAAATATGCCTGCCCAAACATTAATCGACTATTTCTCTTGGCTATGAACTCGGAAATAGTGAGGGTTTTAATCTGAGTAATAATGAAAATTGGGCTGGTTAACAAATTGCGGTGGAAGGTGCACTCATCTGTTAACATGATATTATCAAAAAATTGGACATTTTCATTTAACTTTCGTTCTACCCAATTGCAAAGATTAATCCTGTTTTGAAAATCGGCCTTCTTAAGTTCTTGATGTAGTTGGATGTGCTAAGGATGAATTTTTTAATTA
>JARFJB010002259.1:777500-870584 GCA_036346205.1 Vesta saturnalis | reverse complement strand
TCTGCTTTCTCTCTACCCTTGACTAGAAGAATCTGTTGGTGAATCAATCTTCGATAATTCTTCGAAAGTGTGGGTGGGTATACCTTCTTCCCATTTAATACAGTGTGGTTATGCATTAACCAAGTAGCTTGAACGACGACTCTCTGCATCCAAGTATGCCAGGGTACGGTGATTTAAAGACGTAGTGAGCAATTTTTTCCATTATAAATGGCGAGTTCTTTCGGTATAAAAATTTTTGAAATTTTAAACCCTTGTACATCCACCATAATCAGCATTGCATTACAATTGTCGTACTGCTTTGGTTAACGCGTTGTATGTAACTAAACGATCGTGGAGTATAACACAGTATGCTGTCGTATTGGCAGCTATGTTTGCCGCTGTTTCAAACTCTACACGAAGAACTACTGCTTTCGAGTGCAATACTTCTTTTTGATTTGAGCAGTCGACCACCATCAGTGGTGCAGCCGTCGTAAATTGAATAGGTGTGAGTAATGGTTGTCCATCTCTTTGATAATATGACATTTGGAATTTAGCAAACATTTCATACAGCGTGGCAAAGCAATTGTTATCATAATTAACATTTAAATTATCATACGGGTAACGGTCGGTGTTGAGGAATACCGAATATTCTTTAGTGCACATTTATCGAATTTACTCGCATCGTGCATAACATTATTTTCTCGTCCAGTTTGAAACCCTATAATAATGTATCTCGGTGTTTCAATACTAGTCGATGTTTTGATTGCCCATGTATGCTTATCTGTTGTTGGTATAGCGGGATATATGTGGGTTTCCCAACTTCTAAATGCTAGTGGAGTATTCACATTTTTATCAATGTATTTCGTTAACGCTAATTCCTCCGCTAATGCTGGAACGATGTGTGGAACTTTCCAATAAATCTTATCTATGTTAACTTTTAATGCTTCGTCCACAGTTGAAATTACTGCATCGGTATCAATATTACTACGAATTAATACAAGTTCTTGTCTAATGTTCAAAATCACTTTATTATAATCTTCAGCAAAGCCAAGCAGCATTCGCAAAGGTATACAGACATTAAAATACCCTTGCTCATTTGTTAGTGTGCTGTTTGATGTAGGAAACCAACCGGCATTTTGATGGCGGGCAAGATCATTGGGTGTCAATGATACTAATCCTTTCATTGTCGACGTTAACCCCACCTTAGTTACGGAATCTACCACTATTCCATTCATTTCATATCTAATTTCACTGAATAAAATGCGATACCATTATTAACGAACCTTGCGGTGTTAGAGACAGTACCATCCTGACGTAATAATCGTCCCTCTACATAAACATACTTTCGATGGTAGAGTGCACATGTCTTCCTGAATGGGTATCCTGATTTCATCATTGTTTCCAAATCTGGTAGTATATGGCTGATGGGTGTGCAGTTCGGAATTGACTATAGCATTATCAACAACAACTTTTTCATTAACGTTTAATACACTCATTGTAGTACTGTAAACCCGAGACTCTCCAAGAATGCTTTGTTCTGCGCTGTCAACGCTTTGGTCGCTGAACGCTTACTGACTGTACCCTTTCCACACTTCACTCTTTTATAGTTTGTTTTGCACTGGTTACATGCACATGTATTATACCGCGTCACCATATTTTCTTTAAATGTAGTCCTATCGTTATGACTTCTCCGTTAAAATTGACGAGATCTCCGTCTTGGTCTACTATTTTAAGTGTTATTGTTGAAATGGTAGATGTATTTATAGGTAAGTAGATAACATGTTGAGGTGATTCGATTATTTTATATCCCGCTGGTACACTGGGAAAGAATTGATGAATTATGTGATGACTCACCATTTTAAAACTACCACTTGTTATGTTGCACTCGATAATTAATGAGTTAATTTTGATGATGTTAATAGGGTTCTCAGATGTACACTTTTTAGCTTGGTAAACAGTAGTTTTATTAAAGCCTAGCATAGGCCCTATCGAATGGACCACATTGAAACTAATGTTATGGGTTGCTTTTATGGTTGCTTTCATAGTATTATTATTTGCTCGTAAATCAATATACCCTTATCGTCTTTCACTGAGTCATTAATATATTTATTCACATCTGCGATTTCGTATGTTCCTGGTGGTATTGTAATTTTTTCTCTTCCAAATATGAGCATGTTGTTCTTTGAAGTAACGTTTTGTATAGTATTGAACGATTCAAAACTAGTTAACCCATTACATATTCCGACTCATTATCAAGAAAAATCGGTGGATTAAATGTGGCTTGCAGGATACAGCTTTTACCGGTGAAGGTAAATGTGTACGATCACGATCACGTAACAACTACTGACAATCAGAACGAGTAGTCGTATAAAAATCGTAAGACTAGATGACCACAGTTGTATGTATTGAACTCTTGAACCTTAGTAAAGTTATAATCAATTGTGTTTCTGCTACCATCACTTTTAAAATAGTGGACTAATTCGAAGGGTGGTTTAACATGTCCTATACTATCAAAATATGTTATATGTCTATTCGCTTAATATATGCTGTCCAGTGTGTTCCCTGATTAGCTTGATTATCCAGATTCACGATACCACATTCATTCCTATGGATTCGTGTAGGTAGCTTATCTCGCATATATATCCCTCTAAAGTAGGGAATCTTTAATTGCTCAACAAATTTTGATAGCTCAACATTACTTAAGGCGTGGCGTGGTAGCTTCAGTGGGAGTTTTTTGAATACGGTTGTAAATATATGCCCAAACCTCGTTTGTATGGTTTTAGATATAAACCTTTTCCAACGGTTGCTGCTTCCATTGCTTGATTGTGTCGTTTGGTTTCTTCTAACGTTTTTGTCGCAGCTTTTGCGTCGGTAACCGCTTTTGCAACTGCACCCCACCTAACGAACCTAAGGCTCCTAATGCTGCAAATAGGGAATAAGAGGTATGAACCCCCGTTTTGGTATAGGTAATATTCTGCTCTTGGGTGACATAATTTTTTTGTGTTTTAGAACGCTTAAGGCTTGCTGTATTGTAGATCTTAAAGATGATCGAAGTTTACCACCAACACGACGTCGCGCTAGAAGTACCGCTTTGTTAAATGAAATTGGTTTGGGAGTACGCTTTGTTCTTCGTGATTTGCTTCCCATTCTATTGCCCGTCCGTGATCTTCCACCCATCCCCATGTTCCGTTTTCCTTTGATTATTCCAGCTATAGTTAATGCAGCTGCCCTTTCTCCAAATGTAGCGTTTGAGGAACGAAACCTATTCCAAGCTTTTTGTTGCAAAGTTTTATCGGCAATGTGTCGTTGACTTAAATCGTTTGACTGGGAGTATGCAATATCGTGCTCTTTACAGGCTTCGTCCAATTCATTAATACCTTTGTCGCCGCGAGCTAGTCGTTTTTGTAAACGGGTACCCGGTCCGCAGTATCTATACCCAGGTATATGCAACTCCACGGGTAATTTATTTATTAAATTAATTAATCCTGAACCTTTCTTCTTTTACAAGGAAGTATACTTCATACCAACTTTGCACTCCACTACTAAACTACTTTCATTTTGACACGTTTTTATATATATATATATATATATATATATTAGTACCATACAATTTGTGGTTTAGTACTATGAGGCACCATACGCTTCATTCCCAAGACACAGAATTACCTATTAAAAATTATGACATAGCTGATAACAAGGACTTTACTCTAAACATAGCGGTCTACTGAAAGGAGGATGTAAACGAGGTATAATCGTTGGTCCATCTGGGTGGGAAAAACAAATGTTATGATTACCTTGTTAGAACATCCAAATGGTTTACGTTTTGAAAATGTATATATTTTTGCAAATCATTATATCAACCTAAATACCAGTACCTACGAAATTTACTGACACCCATAAAAGAAGTTATTTCGAATACAGTGATAATAGTGATGTTATATCCCTAGTGATTCCCGTAAAAATTCAATAATGATTTTCGATGATGTAGCATGTCATAAGCAAAATGAAATAAGAGATCATTTCTGTTTTGGCAGACATCGAAATAATGATTGTTTCTATCTGTGTCAAACGTATTCTTCAATTCCAAAACAGCTTATACGTGATAATGCTAATTTACTTATTCTTTTCAACAAGATCACACTAATCTTAAGCATGTGTATGATGATCACGTTAATGTCGATATGTCCTTTGATAGGTTTAAAGATTTATGTTTTGTTGCTGGCAAGACAAATTCGGTTTTCTTGTTATTGATAAAGAAAGCGATGTTAATACAGGTCGGTACCGTAAGAGATTTGACTGTTTTATAGCATTATAAATATGGTAGCAGTACAACATATGCAGTCGTAATGAAGGAGCGCTTAGTACAAGACATTTTGCGTGCTCGCAAGAGCGTGCAACAAAATAGCTACTTTGAAAGAAGATACCGCTCTTACAGAACGTGCAATGAAGCACACTTTAAACCTATTACACAACCATTAAAACAATTGATTACTAAAAAGATGGTCTCTCATCAAAGCTGAACCCCTTACTCCAGAAGCTGTCAAAAATGAAGCCATTGCACAAGAAACTGAAGTTTTTACATCACACACCTAAAACAGCTGGATTACGGAAGGCTCCACGCACTCTTGTTCCGCAACCATTGCGCAACCTTCGCAGGAACTGTAATTGCTGATACCACTAACGATGATGATTGGAAATTCCTACTTTACAACAATTGAAATCAGAACTGTTAGCTGCTGGATCTCAACCCGCCTTTGAAGATTATCTAAATCAATACCAAGGATTAGCTAAGTACTACGTTGAAGGTATATTTAGAGATACAGAAGACGAGTATGACTTAACATATGGCGTACATTTCATTCCGGAAGAAGAGAAATTTTTATTGGTGATGCTGAATTAGACTTTATTGGTGAAAACCTTTATCACTCTTCCTGATGGATCCTCCCTAGACTATGAAGGAACACCGGGATTATATGAACTACTTTTTAAAAAATTCCTACGGGGTACAAAAGAGTGACCTACAGCAATACAATGACATATTGCGTCGTACTAATGCTGCCCGACGTAATTATAACTCGACAGACCAAATCCGTGGAAACAATAGTAAAAATATGAAATCATTAAACCATTACTTCAACCTAGAAAACGGTCAGCTACATCATCTATTGCCCTCCAACCACAAGATCTCGAACAACTTCTATCTCCAAAAGAGGTGGTGGCATGCAACTATTGCGATACAATAACAAGCTATTGAATTTGTACCGTGGAATAACCCGAATAAGTTAGTAGATTGGCTACGGGAATTATTAGGATCAATGTCGACAGGAAATACTAGCAATCACAACGAAGTAGTATATATAATTGATGAACTACGTGAAGCAAAAGTAATACAGTAACAGCTCTTGTTATAAACCTATTACTATATCCTTTTCATTTCATTGTTACACCGACTACCACTAAAGGCAGTACTACATGTCCATCAGTTATGCCAATAGATAAATTTGGCGGACATCTTCATCAACAAATGACAGTGGATAAATTTGGAAAACATATTACTCAGCATCGCGAAACTTATTTTACCTTGCAAGGTGTCTTGCAACAGACAACAGTAGATATTCCATTGGGTATCAATGGTAGATATTTCTTTCCTACAGAGGAAAAATATTGCATTGTAGTGGTTACCTCGAGATATTCATCTTCAGTGGATACTGTAATATATACGACACCGCTGTTTCTAAATAATAAAACTATTCGTAAGGAAGATGTGATTCAACCTATAATTCCAAAAGATATCAATTTCGACAAAGAACAATTATTCATCCTAGAGATTCTACTACAATCCAAAGTAAAAAATGAGTAAATCCGATGTTGTTGAAGAACTGCACAAACCAGCAAGGAGAAATTTTCCGCGACGTTGTGTAGTACTAAAAGGTTTAAATGATCTCTTTCAAGCTGATTTAGTGGAAATGATACCTTATGCTCATGTGAATAAAGGATTTCGATACATTTTAGTAATAATTAATGCCTTCTCTAAATATGTCTGGGCTTTCCCCATCAAACGCAAGAATGGTAAACTAGTTGCGGAGGTAATGGATAAACTGCTATCTGGATTGCAAAAGATGCCTACGCATATACAAACTGATATGGGAACGGAGTTTTATAATGCAGAATTTAAAAAAGTAATGAAAAAATTCAATATCAATCATTACAGTAGTTATTCCACCTTGAAAAGTAGCATAGTCGAACGTGTCAATCGTACCCTTAAAGCAATAATGTGGAAAACATTCAGCATGCAAGGATCATATAAGTGGCTATCAATCTTGCCTCAAATTGTTACCGATTATAATTCAAGAAAGCATAGAACAACCGGGATAAACCGGTAGATGTAACGGAAAAGAATGCTGCAGATATTTTGCAACATTTAAAATGTCAGAAAGTTCTTGACCGTAAAACACCTAAATTTAAAGTGGGGAACATGTACGCATTAGCAAACATAGAAGATATTCTCTAAGGGTATACACCTAATTGGAGTTACGAAGTCTTTCGAATATCAACAGTTAAACGTTCAAGCCCACTCACCTACACATTACGTGATAGTCGAGATGAAGAGATTCAAGGTCGGTTCTATGAGCCCGAACTACAAAGTGTTAAACATCCAGACATTCATCTAGTTGAACGTGTCATCCGACGTCAAGGAATAAAGCTCTCGTTAAGTGGTTGGGTTTTGATACTTCTCACAACTCCTGGATTTCTACCAAAGACATTGTGTAATACGCTAATTAACCTTAATTATATATACTGTAATATTAATATGCAATAAACAGATCTTTTTACTTTTTTATTAATACTATCCTATACATATACATCACTACATACTACTAAAGCGTCTGACAAACACACATTCACGATGCTGTTTTTCGAGAATTGGTGAAATTATATTACCAGTCATCTATTCTTTTTAAATCGTGCAGAATCTCTAGCTATTTGTTCCCATTCTCCTTTTCGCGCATGTCTGTGCCAACTCCCATACTACTATGTAGTGAACTACGTTTTGGACTCATTAATGCACACCTTCTTCACTGGGTGAGTCGTCATCTGATGGCTCAAAATTAGGTAAATATCTTTCTATTTCGTGTATAAATTGCTCCAATGATATTTCTTTAAGGTCTTCTATTAATCGCTTTATACAACAAATACACTCTATATCCTCTACATGCGATGTTAAGTATTTTCACAAAGGCGTATTCCTCCCCATACTTATTAACTAGATTATTTAAATAGTCATCACTAAATCTACCCATTCCATACACTTTTTCATGATCAGCATCGAATTCTAATGATTGTAACTGGCATATTAGTCTTTGGACTGCACTAACACAATCTACAGCTTTAGGCCACGACTCCGCACTATAACACATCCACATATTGACTAACATCTAATACTATCCCCTATTGACTACAAGCGCGTTATCCCCCCCTTTCAGGTATAAGGTTTGGCAAGATCCATATCCATATATAATTTCTCCTTGGCAAATTCTTCCATTTCCAGAAGGCAGGCTATGTTGACCTCAAATACATCATGCAATGGACGTATAACTTGGTGAATGTTACATTCAGGAATTGCCGCTGCCGACTTTATTAGGTTTTTATAAAACTCTGGAAAGTTCACAGTATCTGCCAACTCCAATCGGTAATATATTATCTTCAAAAGCTTCCATAACTGTTCTATAGACTCCCATCCTAAATAGACATCAACTTCTTCACTATCACAGAGGCGTATAATTTTTTTCTTGTTAATATTTTCGTACGAGACAGTCTTCGATCCCAGTTTGGTAGGTAGCCATGTTCCGTGAGGACTGTAGAAATAATTAGTAATTACCCCTTGATTATCCATAAGTATACGCCATTCCTGCTTGTCAAACACCACTCCACCACTCTTCGATCCACCGAGTTTTACGATTGGCTCAAATCCAAATTTTGGTGATAGACCGACACTAACAAACTTTGTTTTACTTTTATTTAAGAAATAATGCACATTATTAAGCAAAATATCCAATATTTACTTGAACTTATAGCACCGATAATCTTCGCCTTTTCTATGGCTTGACGTAATATGTTATCCATTATATACGATACTGGCTTTACATACATTCCTCTCTTTTATATATGACACTCTCCCTCTATGTACACTCCTCAAGGCTACTTACGTGACCTTCACATTATACCACACATTGCTTTAGCGGTCTTGTCAGTTACACCTTTTCAAGGTTTCTTTTCGTTCAAGGCTGTTACTCATTTTGTTTTTTCCACCTGTATTCACCACTACTTCAAGGATTCTAGGCATACTTAATTCCAAGGTTGTTCCACTTTGCCACAACAAGTTCACTGCACAAGGTTACATACCCCTCAGTATTATTCGTATACTTAAAGGGAGGGTTTTACATATACCATAGTTACCGATCTTCACTATGTCAGTTACTCCAGTGCAAGACGATTGGAAGACTCCTACAGTGTACCAACCACAAACCTTATTTCAAATTAGTACGCGACGGACATGTCAATTAATTCCGAACTGGGTAAATTTTGAAAAGAAAGGAATACTACCGCCTTCCATAACATCAGTAGTGCTACGCAATATGAAGATGTAAAGTGGATTCGGCATGGTTTGACACCTTGGGCAAGCGAATCTCTGACCACGTCTCGGGAGTAGTTTGAAAGATTACTCCACATAGTTGCGTTGTCATTCGCTACCATCTGCTTGGTGGTATGTGTTTATGTTATGCATGTTACTCCACGTTGAAACCAGGAGATTACCGCGTGGTGGACCACACCATATGGAGCGATGGACAATGTTGACTACCTTTCACATGATGAATACTGGTGCTCATCTGTAGAGCGCCATTAACCACTTTATATGATGTTTATGATGATGATTCTTGTTATTTGTGTGAGGAAGTATGTTATGTTGATTATTAATACTTTGTTTTGCTGTCTATATATTATATGTAATAAAATATTTTATGCCAGTCGCTTAGTTATCCTCTAGTGAAAACATGTGCGACGTGCCACCAACTTTTATTATCCTCAGTATTACAATTGTTTCGATAAACGATTACTAACGTATCGAACATGGTCTGAGTTCACTCCCCTCATCGCTTGCTGCAGCAGGATTCATTTCCACATCTTCAGACGATACGGTTGAATGTTTCATGTGTGGGGTTAGAATAAACCGATGGCAGCCAGATGTCAATCCGTTACAGGAGCATCTCCGATGGGCACCACATTGCACGTATGCTCAGCTCCTCGCACCACGTCCGCGCAGATGTACTGAAACGGAAGTGGAGAGGACCTTTTGCACGTGTACTAAATCAAAATGTTTTATTCCTAAAGAAAATCATATATCTGAGTAATGTTTCTACATGTCTTTATTTCTACATGAATTAAATGTATTAACATATAGTTTTTTTCTTTCATAATTATGCGTGAGCAAAAAACATACAAGTGAGGTGACCTTGGGTAAAAGTAGCATTTGGGTGGTCTTTTGCGATAGTGGTAAAGTAGGTTACATGGATAACAATTGCAAAAACAATGTGATAGTTGTTGACCTTGTGTTTGTGGTAATGATATGTAATTAGGTCACACATTACGCTTTTTGACCTTGGTACGGTGGGGACCTTGGTTTTGTGCCAACCTTGGAAATGTGGGACCTTGGAAATGTGGCGGTGTTCTAGAAGTCTCCAATCTTACCTACTTTAATATCTATTCATTCAATGCTCTCTTTTGGAATAGTTTACTATTAACAACGTTTTTGAAAATGGTGTACACCTTAGAAGAAAGAACCAACTTATGTTCACTTACGGTTCTAAAAGTCGATGTTCCTGTAGAACCTCTTGAGTTTTCTCGTCCAAATAAAGATTTGACGCATTATTGCCATGAAAAACGTTGGAACTTGTGGAGATACAGATTTTCTGTCTAAAAACAGGTGGAGTATACCAAGAAGCTAGATGAAGCAACATTGGTTGTAGTGTTGTTGTTAGCTGCCACTCTTGCTTTTATAAACTCTTTAATGCATCAATCAGTCTACATTGCTTCAGTGCATATATGGTGTTAAAAATAGTTAGCGTTTCCTTAGTAGATTCAAATCCATTAGCAAGTACAATCTGCTCTTTAGAGTTAGTACACTATAGTTTATAAAGGGTACAGTCCGCAAAAATGCCTGAAAGTTGGATGCGCATTCGCCAACTTCAAGTCTCTTGCGCATGTCAGTGGCGTCGCCAAAAATTCCGTTTATTATCTTGTATTACACTAATTAAATATTTATTTTGTTATTAATTTACATACGTACTTATTAATTTCTTTATTACAATTATTGCAACAAAACGACAGTGAACCATTTTTGTGCTATGTGAATTTTAAAGCTCATAATACTCAAATTTATTAGACAAATATGTATAAACAAAAATACTTTACAATACATAGTAAAATAAATAAGTAATTTTGCGGCGCATGTAATGCTAATGGCATTTGCTTAATTCTCATTAAAGAAATCCTAATAGTTGACATTCCTTAGTACCATTAACAACAGATTTGCAAATATTCAAAAATGTTTTTATTAGTTAGTTCGTTTTCAATTGTGATTTAAAAACGAGTGTAGAAATATGAGTTCTGCATTGGGAAAAAGTGGCCAAGTAATAAGTGGTCAAACGCGTAAGGTGATATATAATGTGTACAATTACTTGAAAAAATTACACCCCACATATACCTTGAAACAATTAAAAGAAACCGTGTCTGAAGCAACAAAAGTGTCTGTAAGATCAGTGGCAAATATTATTAAAGATGGTGAATGTCCAACAGAAGAGGGAAAATCAAAATTTTCAACTCCAGTAGTATTTAATATTATTACAGTAGGTAATTATCGCCGTTTGAGTAACTTTTCCCCAAAGTGTATGGAAATATAAAAATTGATTACCAAAGAAATATCATAATTTTTTTAAATCCTGAATAATACTCTTAAAATACAGCCTTCTGTTTCTATAATTAAAAATCGAACTTATACTTTTTTGATTTTCATAAACGATTAAACTGTTTGTATATATATATATATATATATATATATATATATATTATGGAAGACTTTGAAGAAAGCGATATACGAATTCACAGAAAAACCAAGGATGTGGCTTAGATACGTGGACGATACCTTCGTGGTTTGGCAACACGGCAAGCATAGGCTAGATGAATTCCTAGATCATCTAAATAGCCGCGTACCCTCCATCAAATTCACAATATAAATTGGAGTCGGAACAAAACTGCCATTTTTGGATGTACTTGTAACAGGGTGACAACATTCGACAAGTGTATACAGGAAACCTACCCACATGGGGAGGTACCTACACTACAACTCTAATCACCACAAAAACGTGAAGTTAGGCGTGGCAAAACGCTTGTACGATAAAGCAAGAACAATATACTCAAAACAAGACGGCCTGAACAAAGAAAAAGAAAATATCGCTAGAACACTCAAAGAAAATGGCTACCCCGATCTAACACCTAACCTAAACAGGGAAAGGGTAACCGAAAAGAACAACCTAAATATACAGCGATATATACCATATATACAAGGTACCTCAGACAAAATACGAAGGATAGGCAGCAAATACAAGATACGCACTGCCTTCAAATAGACCAGAACACCCAGGGGAATACTAACCAAAACCAAACCATACAATGAAGATGAGAATTCCAAGAATTGTGTATACAACCTACCATGCGAATGCGGCTGAGCATACATAGGAGAGAGCAGTAGACCTCTCAAAGTGAGAACTCAGGAACATAAGAACAACGTCCGTAAGGGCGAAATAGAAAGATCAAGAATCACCAAACATGTCTGGAACGAAGACCACCGCATCCAATGGGATAACATATAGATAGTGGCAAAGGACGAGAACACAACTCGTCGGAAACTCAAAGAAGCCACATACATCGCACTAGCAGAATATCCAATAAGCCAAGCTAGTGTAGAAATGAAACCCATACACCAATACACCTGCGCAAGAAGTTACGGCGCAACATGCGCAATAAACTTCTGCGCAACCACGAAAAAGTTTAATATATACGTATAAGTTCTAAAAAATATATATTGGATGACTCAGTAGCTCAGCGGTAAAGGTGTCAGACTAGTAAATGAAAGGAATGAAAGGTACCAAGTTCGAATCTGAGAGTAGTCATGTGCTTGGGAAAAAATTATATATAACATATGAATTCGACTCAAGTGCGAAAACAGTCCCCGTAAGTAATAAGGTTTCTTGGTACTACTTCCAGTTTTGCTCTTAGACTTCAAGTAACTGGTTAATTCACCCCAGATATTTTTCTAACGAAGCCTACCGTCGGCCGAATCTAAAAATAATATGAAAAATTAATAAACAGTTTTTCAAAGTCTGGAGCTGCAAACAGGTAAAAGCAAAAACTTGCTACTAAAATATGGATTATAATTTATTTTAAAATTTGTTTCTAGGGAATTCTCATAAATAAAACAGGTTTAAGATAGAATTATAACATTAATTGTATGTACGTGTGCGTGTTTGGGTAGATTCGGTTTGCACGTATTAATAGTTAATTTTTAAAAAGCTTATTGAAATTTAATAATAACCACACGTGGGAATCTAATAAAATGTTCTTTTAGCTGTCAACTGAAATGACGTTTTCTTCCTTGGCCTATGAATTTTACGTGGTGTAACAACTATCAGTGGAGTTATTCAGCATACTACAATTTATATCTGGAATATGCTTGAAGATGAGTACATGTCTTTGCCGACAGAGAAAGAGTGGATTACCATCAGTGACAGACTTTACAGGTTGTGGAACATGCCGAATTGTATTTGGTGTATTGATGGCAAACATATCCAGCACATTAAGAATCAGCTTTTTTTAATTACCACTGGTACTTTTCAATAGTATTGATATGATGTGTGGACGCTGACGGGTTATTTGCGTGGATAAGTGTCGGAAACTACGGAAAAAACAGTGATGGACGAGCGTTAAATGCTAGCGGGTCTTTCCAAGCTTTGTAGAGCAATGACTTAAATATCCCGACACCCACACCTTTGCCAAATACTACTGATCCAACATTTCCTTACTTCTGTCTTGGAGATCAAGCGTTTCGACTTAGAGACGATTTATTTACGCCTTATGCAAAAAAGGGAAAAAATGATAAGAAAAGGGTTTTTAACTACCGTCTGTCGAGGGCAATAAAAAGTGTGGAGTGCTGCTTTGGAATGTTGGCAAAGAAATTCAGACTTTTGCTTACCCAAATTGAGTGCAATCCAGAAAATACGACTCAAATTGTCACGGCAGCTTGCATTTTGCACAATTTTATCAAGATTCATGATCGAAGAACTGCTTCGCCTTAAGTACAAAAATGAAATGGCTGATGCCTACAACCAGATGACATCAATTCAACCAGCCCGCCCAGAAGGACAGAAGTCTAGTCCAAAGATGTGGCGTGACGTTCTCTGTGATTATTTCACCCGATCAGAAAATGCTTTGCTTATAGAAATGTATACAATGAATAGATTTAGTTAGATTATTTCTTTTAAAATTTAGAAACTGACTATGTTCTATGGAATTCACGTGAAAATGTATCTTTTCTTACTCATGTTTCAAATTATGTAAAATACAGCATACATCCTTCTAATTTAATTGTTTTCCACAATGTCTACGATTTTGGAGATGAGTATGTCAATCGGTGGTGAATCATATGCCAAATATAATTTGTTTCTTACTTAAAAATTCCATTTTTAAACTATGCGTAGTCATAATTGATTAAAAATAACAACTCAATAGACCAAAAATAAAATTATTTAGAGGATTAAACAGTTATAATAAATCCTCTGCTCTTCAAAAACTCCCTTGAACGACTTTTTTGCTAGTAACCATTTAGGTCACTGTTGAACAATAGTTACTAAAGTGTAAATGGAAAAATTTAAGTTTGGCTTGTCATGCAACATTTGTTTCTGAACTTACCTGTCCCTTGAAATCTGCTCACAACTGCCCTCTACGCTTTCGCTTGTTCGTTTCGGTTGCTGTATGTTTTCAAGTTGTAATTGTACAACACAGGAAATTCTTCAACAACTTGCACAAATTCAATACTAAACTGATCGTCGTCAGGCAGAGGCATTATGAACACCAAAACGGGGAGAAAACTCTCACGATGCACAAAATACAAGCGCGCTACACTCACTGACCTGCACATGAACAGGAGCTGCGGGAGCCTTGTGCAACTAGCAAAACACCGCCCGGCGGCTTCGCGTGGCATAGCGCCAGGTGTACGTGCACGTCGCATGCTGCTAGCTTCATTAGCCTGTCTCTGTAAGCTCCCATAAAGTTGTAAGGATTGATTTTTAATGGCATTCCAGTTGCAAGAAAAATGCACGTCTTACCGTGCTAGTCGCACCAGTGTGTAAGCTGCCTTAGTTAAAGCATTACACAGACTACTTACTACTCCTCTAAAGGAATGTGAGATCAATAACTAATAGATTTTTGAATAGGTCCAGAGGTCAGAAATGTTAAGGATTGTCGTGAAATATGTTGACTATACAAGCATCTATTACTAGATATACCACACTTGTTATGCAACTCTAGTCAATACAAAACCACGTGTAAGAATTTTTACAATATGTGCAAAAATATGTACGGGGTTGTTTCTTTTCACCATTAATAAAATCCACTAACAAATCAGGAACAGGGTCATCAGTGTTAGGATTATATCGTTGAGTAAAAATCATAAAGAGGCGAAACCCTATGAGACCTTGTGTGGCAAGAATATCCCGTTGAGATCTAGGCGGCGCAATAATTTAAATCCGGTTAAGATTCTCAGTTCATCGTTGCGACTGTAGTGGTGCGTTTGTACAGTCCGGTGTCTTATAACCAGCGTTGCCAATGCTATTACAATAGTAACATATCTATTACTCTATACTCCTATCTATTACGCTGTTACTATAGAAGCAATAGTATATTGAGTAACAAGAACAGTAAGGGACGTTTACCGGTCGAGGGTCATGTTTAGAGGCTGAGCGATAGCCAAGCCTCCGATTAGGCCGGAGACCGGTACAACCCTTAAAGTCCTTGATGCTCATACTGTCTTTGCACGATTATATTAAATTTGCCTCAATTGAAATTATTGAATTTCTACTAAATATACGAAAAGTCAAAAGTGACGTTTTAACTGGAAATGTTCAAATTTTTTGTGCTTGTGAAATATAGTACCTTGTAAGCTTAACAAGTGTCGTATAAATAATTCATAATTCATCCACTTATGATTAAATACTTCTAGTTCAGAGCTATAATTAGCTATAGAAAATAACGGATAACTAAGATTTTATGCCACTTTGCTTATCGGTAGATTAATAGGTCCAGGTTCAATAATATTTGATTTGCTTATTAACAAAAATAGAATTGCTTAGATATTTTCGCTTTACAAAAAAAGGTGTTGTTTCAAATCTGAAAGTAATGTAATCTCGGACACCAATTTGTTTTTAAGGAAAAAATAAACCTTAAAAGTAGAAAAGTCACAAAAAACTCATGAAAATAACAAGTAAAAGGTAATGACAACAATGAGTTTTATTACTATACTTAATTTGATTATAATGATGAGCTCTACTAATATTAGAGATTCTTAATTAATTGCCTTACACTGTAATGTGAATTAATTAACAATATGAAATACTTGAAGTAATTTCTTTTACATTTTGGGTGTCACTGGAACTTCAGAAGATAAGGAAATGCTGTCGACACATCACTTTAAATTTTATTGCGAAATTTTAATGGAAGTTGAGGTAAACATCAGATTGATATGCTGGTAATTCCAAATATATAGAAATTTCTTTACAAACCTCCAACCAGAATTGATTTTGTATGGGTCAAAGTAAAATTTGGTTATTGAAACCACACTTCGTAGTAGCAAACGCTATTACATCACCTTGCAAAGTCAACGTTAAAATAAAATTAAACCCAAAGTAAAAAAAAGTGGTAAGAGCATAACTAAAATTTAGTTGCCTGAAATGTAAATGTAAATGGCTTCTACTTAACCACGTAGTTCAAGCAATGAATGAAAGACGCTCAAAGTATCCCTGTGCAATGACCGAAAATGACTCGAGAGCGAAAAGGGATGTGCAGAAGTATAATACTTGAAATAATGTATTAAAACTATACACACATTTTTTTACGCCAATGAGGTATGCAACTAACGCTACACGAAATGCACTTAAGTTATCAATATGAACGTAAATTTTACACGTACATAAAAAGGTTTGTTACAACCTATATATAATATTACGTTGTTAAGTAAACGTCGGTAAGTAAACTTTTACCGACGAGTTGGGCCTTGCAACCAGTAAACAGGAAACAGATATGGTAAATAAACGAAAAAGCTCAATCGTGCAAAAATCTATTACGTTTTCCAATTTCTATTACGTTTCAGAGAAAAGTAAATAAAACGGATATTTCATTATAACTGATAAATATAAATATTTTTCAACTAAATTTGAAATTAGGTAAGTGTAGTTATTTTACAATCTTTAAATTGGCAATATAAATATAATTATTGTTCCGCTGCTACTTGACATCACATCATGCTTTCTCTCTCCATAGCCACAGTCGCAACCAGCGAGCCACCACAGCTACTGGTACTGCTGGGTCTGTGTATCCCCGGACCCCGCGTGTTTCATTCGCGTTAAACTGAATAAAATTACAAATTTAGTCTTGAATATAGAAAAAATATATTCTTGAGGCCCTTGATTGGTTTGTAGTTGCCGATTGTCTTCAAAAGTGGTAATTTAAAATGGACAAGTAAATGTCTGTCCTTTATTAAATAATATAATATTAAACAATAAATATCATACAGATATTGTTATTAAGTTATTGTTATCATTCTTTTTCAGGTTTTTACAGCTAGGAAATCGATCGGCAACGCCATCAGCCTTTCCCTCTACGTCTACGCAGGCTACCCACTGCCACTCAAGAAAACTTTCCACAAGAAAAGAGGTTATTGAAATTGAAGTATAAGACAGTGATAGTGATATAAATCATGGTGGTGCTCCGCTAAAAAAAACGTAAAAAATCATACAAACAAAAATATGATAAAGAATGGGAGAATAAACATCAGTGGCTCACGAATAATAGTCAAAAAGCGTATTGCCGATTTTGTTTAAAACATATAAATGGAGGCTTCACACATATACAGCGTCATGAAGATTCTGCAAATAATTATATTTTGTTTTATTTAAAAGATAGATAGTTTATTTTATTAGTTAATTTTTGCATTGGTAAACAAAACATATTATCCGAGATCGAGCATTGTTAAAAGAAAACATTTAGAATTAAAATATTCTTAAGATGTATTAAGTATATTCGATTAGGAATCTACATTTTTTCATAATTATATGTTGTAGGTCGTATTAAACGATTTAATGCTGCTAGGAAAAGTGCGAACATTCAAAATGTAATGAATTTCGTAAATGACCAGAAAAGACCGTTAGAGAAAAAGACCAAAGAAGCAGAACTGAGATTGTGCGGTTTTATAGCCTATTACCTATGCGAACTGTGGATCATCTAACACCTCTATTAAAATCTATTTTTCCTGATTCCTTCACAGCTAAAAACCTGAAAAGTGGCAGGACCAAACCACAGGAATTTTGTTGAATATTTTAAGAAATGGGAGTTTAGCAGAACTGATTAGGGATATGTAGAAGTATCCGTTTTCCCTAATTATAGATGAAACAACAGATGTTTCTGTATCGAAAATTATTAGCAGTAGTTGTTCAATACTCTAACACCGATTACATTGTACAGGATAAATTTTTGACTCTATTAGAGGTACATTATGACATTGCAAAAGATCTTTTTAGTATAATCAAAAATTTTCTGGATGAAAACCAAATGAATTATTCTAATTTAATTGGCTTTGCTGCTGATCACGTCGCTGTAATGATGGGCCAGTTCAACGGTGTTCAAGCAAAAGTGAAAGAAGTAAACAAGAATATATTTATACTTGGATGTGTCTGTCATAGCTATCACACAAGCTCATCAAATGATTGTGAAAAACTACCTCGGACAATTGAAGAATTTGTCGAGACGTTGGTAATCAGTTTTCAAAAAGGATTTCCCAATTTTAGAAATTTCAAGTTTTTACAGAGACAATGCGCCACAAACTTATTAAATGAAGCTGTACGAGATGGTTGTCACTACAAGTGAGTATATTCAATAATTTACTAACTCTTAGTTGATTAAAGCTTTTCTTTATTTTAGAGAGTTGTAACAAGAATTTTGGACCACTTCAACTATACTTCACAGCAGAGGTGTCAGATAATGCAAGTTTGCACAAAGTCAAAAATATATTGGATCATTGACTAAAAAATTTTAAGTCACGCAAGTGTACTGTTAAATTGCGTTCCCAACATGCTGTCTTTTTCTAACGGAACCCCTGCTCCCACCACCAAGAGCTTCTGAATTGTAAACTAACGACATCGTTACAAATTTCTGAACTGATTACTCGACTGCACGAGTCATGACGAGACTGATTGTCATTGTCGGGTCGGCGCCATCCGTCTACATACTCATAAATAAATAAAAACCTTACATACTTTAAATGGTATTGTTTTCCTAGCTATTATTATTCTTTGAAATAATATTTTTATTTCCATATGAAAATAAATTGATACCAAATAAATAGCTACCTGTGTATCCAATGATTATTTATAAATGTACAATATAAAGCAAAAATATAAATTGCTAACGGTCAAATCGTACCATGAATTTTTTTATGAAAAATATTTAAGGGGTAATTTTTAAAAACTATATCCAGGGCGATATACAGTTTTGTCGCATTATACGTAAAACCACATTCGAACAATGTTGTACGATGTGCAGGTATGGTAAAATTATTTACATATCTGATATTTTGAGAGTGAATTTCATTTCTACCAATTAACTTGCGGCGCAGATATTCAGGACTGTTCGATGTAACAATTCTATGTACAAAATTTAAGAAATAAAATTTCTACCTGTTTTTAAGGAGAGCCAATTTAATTCTTGCATGAAATCGCTAATATGGTCAAATTTACGTAGACCAGACCATACGTAAATCTGCAACAAGTATTTTGTAGATGTTGGAGCCTGTTTCTGTTAATGTAATTTAGAAATGGGTAATAAACAGTTAAACAATATCCATAAATGGGAGAAATTAATACTTCACATAATTTTTTTCTAAACTTAAAATTAATTATTGGCTTATTAGTAAATAGTAATCGTAGTTTCATATAGGCCCTTTTGATCATGTAACTTACATGATCCCTAAAAGTTAATTTACGATCTAAAACTAAACCTAAATTTTTAATTTTTTCCGCAAAAGGTAAGGAAACACCGTTTTTTTTTTAAATTAGGAGAAATAACTATAAAAAATATAGAAATAATGAATAAAACAACTAATACAATAAATCGATTTAAATTTATTTTCCCATGTATATATTCCTCACTACAATAAATTACTATAGAAGAAATATATAAAACAAATCTCAAAAATAATAAAGATATTCAATCAAATAAAATAACTATACAAATTATTCTAGAATTTAAACTTAATAACTCGTACTCAATAAAAATTAAATAATCAAAATTCATAAAATATAAACTCGAAAAAAATAAAATTACTCTAAAAAAAAGTAAAAACGTAAAATAAAATTTACAAATTGGAATTATTTAAGATAAATTTTATATTTTTAATTCCACACATTAATGTTTCTTCAAACTACCTAAATAACAAATAAATAAATCACCAACAAGAAAAATTAAATTTAAAGGAACTCAATGAAAAAATATAAGTAAATATTCACGTAAACATCCAGAAAAATAAGAATATATCCCATTAATTAATTTTTCATGTTGAGTATTTGAATATAAAGAATAACAACCTCAAAAAAATGAAATTAATCTAATTAAAATTATTGTAATTCAACTATAAGAAACCAAACTATTAATTAACACAATTTCCCCTAATAAATTTAAAGAAGGAGAAGCTGCTATATTAGAAGAACAGAATAAAAATCATCATAATCTTATTCTAGGTATAATATTAATTAAACCTTTCTTTAAAAACAATCTACGACTAGATAAACATTCATATGAACAATTAGCTAAACAAAATAATCCTGATGAACATAAACCATGAGAAATTATTATTACAATTGAACCATATAAACCTCATATATTTATTGTTATTAAATCTCCTAATACTAATCTCATATGTGAAACTGATTAATATGCCATTAAAGACTTAACATCCATTTGACGTAAACAAATTAAATAAATAATAAAACCCCCTATTAAACCAATAATTATAATAATAAAATTAAATTTTAAACCTACAATTACATAAATTTTTATAAAACGAATTAATCCATATTCCCCTAACTTTAATATTATGCCAGCCAAAATTATTGACCCAGAAATTGGAGCCTCTACATGAGCCTTGGGTAATCATAAATATATAGGAATTTTAAGTAAAAAAACAAACATTGTACAAACATAAAGATAAGTATTATTTAATGAAAAAGAAAGATAATAAATATCTAAAGTATTTTAATTTTTCTCAATACAAATTTCTCCTCTAGCTATAATTATTAAAGTAGAAATTCAAATACTAAGTAAAATTATTAAATATCTTAAATAATCACACACACACACACACACACACACACACACACACACACACACACACACACACACACACACATATATATATATATATATATATATATATATATATATATATATATATATATATATCTAATTAACTATAAAAAAATGTAAAATTAAAACTAAGAAAAAATATATAAAATATAAAAAATAAAAACAATAATTCAAAAATATTTTTTTATAAAACATAAAGGAATCATAAAAACTATTACAAAAATAAATTTTATCATAAAATATTAAAATACTGAAAATAATCATTGCCATAAGGACGAACTATTAAATATTATACTAATATTTAAAAAAAAAATGCAAAGAAACTCTTTCTATCCATTAAATAAAATTTTAATTTGATCATTTTTAACAATTATTTTAATATTAACATGAATTGGAGCTAAACCAGTTGAAGATCCTTTTCATTTTAACAGTGCAAATTTTAACTACATTATATTTCTTATTTTTTCCTCTTATACTTTTAATATCAAAGTTATGAGATAAAATTATATTCAATTAAGTTAGTGAACTTGTCTAAGTATATATTTTGAAAATATGATAAAGAGTTAATTTACGTTATTAACTTAACTATAATTAGTTAACTAAATAATTTGAACAAAAATAAACAACTTCAATCCTAAATAAAACATTAAAAAATTTAAAGAAATAGGTAAAAATCTTTTTCAAGCTAAGTATATAAGCTTGTCATATCGAAAACGAGATAAAGTCCCCCGAGTTCAAATAAATATAACAGAAATAAATAAAACAAACAAAAAAATAAATAATTAAAAAATAATCTACCAAAAAAAATATTATTCTGATAAACAAAATTCTTGAATATTCAGCCATAAAAAGCATAGCAAATCCCCCTCTTCCATATTCATTCCAGATTTCAATTAAAAAACTATTTATTATGCTACCTTTGCACAGTTAAAATACTGCGGCTATTTAATTATCACTGAGCAGATTAGACCTTAAATTATTCTCAAAAGGACATGTTTTTAATAAAGAGGCCTAATTCCTTTTTGTAATCTAAAAAATTTTTATCTTTAAAAACAAATTTACTAATTTAATCATAATAACTAATAATAAAAAATATAAAATTAAAGTTTAATAAAAAATTTAAAATTAATAATTAAATAATAAATAACTATTAAATTATTATCATTATTAACAATTTAAATTATACAAAATATAGATATATTAAAATTTTTAAAATTTTATATAAAAGCTCATCCCAATAAATATTTAATATTAAAACTTAAAAATTAAAAATTAATTCTCAAATAAATAATATAGAATTAAATCCTTTTCTTAAAAAACTAGATATATTTAAAAATGAATAAAATTTTATTTCAAATTAATTGTTTTAAAATATTATATCACAAGTAAATAAATAATTAATTAACTCTTTTAAATTCCAGAAAATCATTTAAATAATTTCAATTTAATCAACCCTGATACGAAAGGTACAAAAAATTAATTCCTCTTTTTAAAATTTTTAAAATTTCACTCACATTAATAATAAACTATAATAAAAAAATTTTTTTCTTAATAATTAATAAAATAAAAATATTTTTATTAAAAAATAAAAATAATTTAATTAATTCAAATTAACCGTATAAAACTGTAATCTTTTAATGTAAATAAAAAACTTATCCTAAGCTTTAATTTGGTAATTCTAGATACACTTTCCAGTACATCTACTATGTTACGACTTATCTCAATTTAAATGAGAGTGACGGGCAATATGTACATATTTTAGAGAATTTATCGTATAAAATAAATTTACTATCAAATCCAATTTCTAATAAAAATTTAAAATTATTTTCTAACAGTAAAATTATTGTAACCCATTTCTACTTTTATATAAACTGCATCTTGATTTGAAATAATTTATCATTATAAACCTTGAAAATCTAAATTGTTAAAAAAAATTCTTAAACAACGATATACAAACTTAATTAATAAAAGTGGAACTTACTGTGGAATATCAATTATAGAACAGGTTCCTCTGAACTGACTAAAATAACGCCAAATTTTTTAATGTTCATGAACAACAAATACTAATCTGGTTTAATAATTTACAATTAATATAATAGAGTATCTAATCCTAGTTTATATTTTAATTTTAATAAATTTAAAATTATTATAATAATTAATATTCAAATTTAAATTTCACCTAAAAATTCAAATATCAAATTTAATTAAATTAAAATTTAAAACCAAAAATATTCAATTAATCTATTTGTATAACCGCAATTGCTGGCACAAATTTTATTAGATTTATTATAGTATTATAGTAAATATTAAATTTTAAAATTGTTATTGACTAGTTTCATAAAATTAATAACCATTATCCTAAAAAATAAATAAATTTAATTATTATTGCTAATTTAAAACCTTTTAATAAAAAAAAATTATTATATTATAATAAGAAATATAAAATTATCTAAAGCAATATTAATAGTAGACAAAAAAATCCGCAAACTCCTACCCATTTTAAAGAGAATAATTCAAAAACCCTCATAATAGAAGTTTCAAATTATTATTTCTTTTAATTCTATATTTTACATGTAAAATTAAAACTATATTTCTTAATTGAAAAAATTATCAACTAGAAAAGAAATTTTAAATTAAATTTAAAATGTCTTAATTTTATTAAGCAAATAATAAAATTTAATGAAAATAACTCAATTTAACTTTTAATTAATATTCCCCAATATCAATAATTAATATCAATTAAATTTTTATTTAAACATTTACCCCTAAATATCTAATAATAATTAAAATACTAAATGAATTTATAAAATTAATGCAATAAAATTTACACTAATATTAAAATTTTAATTTTTCATTTTCATTTAAAATTCAATACAAATTGAATTATAAATTTAAATAAATTATTCCCCAAAACGAACTATTCTTAAATTTAAATTTAATTCATTCTAATTTAAATAAATTAATCAATTAAAAATAATTAAATAATAAATAAATTATTAATAAATTAAATTTTACTATTTTAGAAAATTACATAATAATCAAATTTATTATTAATAAAATGGTATAAATCATTAAATAAAATTTTTAAATAAAAATAATCCAAAATAAATTAAAAATTTAACTTTATTTTAAAACAAAACAATCAATTTCATTTAAAAATAAAGTTATAAAATTAATAATTTGAACTAAAACTTACAAAATTTATTTATACGTATATTAATATAAATATTTTATTGACCCCCTCAAATATATTTAAAATATAATCATAAGCAAATCATTAATAAGCAATAAAAAATTAATTAATTTCTAATTTCTAAATTAATATTCCATTAATAACAAATTTAATTTCTAGTAACTCATAAGCTTTTTTTTTTTTTAATTATTTTCTTTATATAAATGATTTATTTATTAAAGACCAATAGCAATAATTTTAAATTCTTAAGATAACGTTTTATTGATATATTAAATATTTATATACTAATTCTGTTGTCTGCATGTCTCAAATATGTCCTTAACTGTTAGTGCATTATTACAATGTTCACATATTGGTTGATCGATATTTTTCAATAAAGGACTATGGGTTATGTTAGTGTGGCCTATTCTTAATCTTGTCATTATTGTATTGTCCCTTCTCGACATTTGTGGGTACTGTTTGCCTTTACTAACCTTAGGTTCCAGTAGTTTGAATTGCTTATTTTGTGTTTCCTATTCCTCTTGCCACTTACTCCAAACCAACTTTTTTATCTCACGTTCATCTATTTCCGGTGGATATTCTACATTTCATCCTTCAAGTGCTTTTTTTAATCTGCAATGGATAGGTATGTTGCTTATTGCTGTAGACTGTAAATGTGGTTTGAATATAACTTGCTCGATAAAGTGGTTGTCATATTTTCTAATTTTTTCCGCGTATTTCAACAATAGCCACATTCCTCTACATTTAAGCGGAAGCATTTCTGATTCAACATGTATGCTGCCTATAGGACTAGTTGGAAATGCCCCTATTGCATAACGGATGCTACTATTCTACACCACGTCTAGTTTTCCGAGTAAGGATTTTGATGCAGATCCATACGCTATACAGCCGTATAGGGTAGGATTAGTGCTTTATACGCTCTTAATAGCACTTGTCTGTCTGCGCCCCATTTTCTGTTGATAATGCATTTTAAGGTGTTAATTACTCTGTGTGCTTTTATTTGTATTTGTTCTACGTAGAGTTTCCACGTAAGCTTTTCGTCTGGTGTCATCCCCAAAAATTTATAATTTGAAACACATTTAATTTTTTTCCCTTTCAGATATAACTTTGGCATATGATGTGGATGACGTAATCTACAAAAGTGTAGGCATACCGTTTTATTTGTTGAGATACAGAATCCTACACTTTCTGCTTCCTGTTGTATGGCGTTTATCGCCGTTTGTAACGAAGCGTTATGCGATGTTTTGCCGTCAGATGAAGTAAGTATGGCTAGGTCATCTACGTACAAGCACCGCTCTATAGATGGGTTTAACGTTCTGGTTAGGTCATTAACAGCTACTAAAAATAACGTTACGCTTAGAGGAGATCCTTGCGGAATCCCATTTTCTAGAAGATACTTAGAGGATAAGTAACTTCCTATTTTTACTTCAAAGTATCTGTGCTTTAGGAATGATTTGATATATAAACCCAAGTTTCTCCTTATTTCCCAACGATGCAACTTTTTTAAGACACCATACCTCCAAACCGTATCGTATGGTCTTTGGTTATCGAAGAATACTGCTGTGCAGTGTTCTCTTTTTAGGAGCGCTTCTTGGATTGCATTTGTTAGCAGTACTACGTTATCCCTTGTTGAATGGTTTTCTTTGAACCCTGTCTGGTATGTATTGATTAGTTGGTATCTGTCTAGATAGTTTTTTAAGCGCTTGTTGACCATTCTTTCTAGAACTTTCCCTATACAACTGAATAGTGCGATAGGGCGGTAACTAGACACCTCTAGCTCGCTTTTTCCTTGCTTTAATATTGGTATAACTATACACGTTTTCCACCCAATGTAATAATCTCCACCCGCCCACATCTTGTTGTATGAAAATATAAGGTCTTCTAAACTAGTTTTTGGTAAGTTCTTTATCACCGAGTATGTTATGTTGTCTAGCCCCGGAGAAGTTTCTTTGACTCCTTGTAATGCCATATCTAGTTCGTCTAATGTAAATGGTTTATTGTACCAACTTTTTACATTTTCATCAAAACCAAGTGGAATTCCTCGGGCTTGCTTGGTTTCTTTGAACTCCTTTGCGTAGTTTTCTGTACTACTGATCCTTGCGAAATATTCCGCTATTGTTTCTGCTACATGAGCGGGTTCTGTAATCAAGTGACCATCTTCTTCTAATTTGGGTATTACTCTTGCAGAGAACTTGCCAGATAAGGTTTTTATTTTCTCCCATATTTCTGAAACGGGTGCCTTCGTTGTCATTGATGATAAATACTCTTCCCAGGATTTTCTTTTTGCAACCAAAATTAAACGGCGCGCTATGGCCCTCGATTTTTTGAATTCAATTAAATTCTCAATTGTAAGGTTCTGACTGAATTGTTTAATCTGTTTCTTTCGATTTTTAATTGCAGCTGAGATTTCACTGTTCCACCATGGAACTGGAATTCTAGTCATTATTTTGTGGGTTTTAGGAATAGCTTGTTCTCCAGCGTCTACTATTGCTTTCGAAAAATCGTGGACAGCACAGTTGGTTTCATGCTGCCTATTTACACGCTGGATGCTATCTTGAAATTTTTCCCAATTTGCTAATTTTGTATTCCATTTGTAGGCCACTTCCCAATTGGGTATTTATATAAATTAATATAAAGTTATATATATATATATATATATATATATATATATATATATATATAATATAAAACTTTATAAATAATAAAATATTTATATAAATAAGTTATGGTATATAACATTAAAATTAGTTACATATAATAAGTAAATTTTTATTGAGGTAAAAAAATAAAATCAACCACTTTGTTTTCTCCAAATAACTAGAAATTCTGTACCTACCCATATTCACCTGTGATTTTTTGGCCTTGAATTTAAATTGCATACTAAAATTAATTAACTAAAAAAATTTAAATATTTAATTTTAACAATTCAAATACATTAAAAACAAAAACAAATGAAGTGCCTGACAAAAGGATTATTATGATATAATAAAAATGTAAAATTTTACCTTCATTATAAACAATAGAATTAAACTATTCCTGTGAACATCAAAAATTCATGTATATCTTATACTGATTTATAAAAAGATAAGCTAAATAAAGCTTTTGGGTTCCTACCCCAAATATAAAGATTCTTTTCTTTTTAATAAAAAAATTTTATAAAATTTTATTTTTATATAATATATAATATAATATAATATTTTAATTTTATATAATTATAAGAACCTTGATTTCAATTTCCTCTTATTCATGAATAGCTATATGAATAGGACTTGAAATTAATGTTTTATCTATTATTCCAATTTTGAATTGAAGAAAAAATAAACTTTCTTCTGAATATTCAATTAAATACTTTATTACACAAACTATTGCATCATCAGTAATTCTATTAGCAATTATAATAATATTAAGTTCGAGATTCTCATCAAAAATAAATCAAGAATCATTAATTATTTTTATTATAAGTTCAAAGTTACGTAGAGGTAGCAGCGAAATCTAAGCCGTTAGGCGAAGTAAAAGAAATAGTAGCTGCGTGGATTCCCGAGCTGAAAGGACTAATTAAAAATATTGTGCAGGAAAGTCTGACAGAGGTACGAAACGAAAATAATGAAGCACAACAAATCAAAAACCCTTTTTCTATTCCTGCTGATAGTTCGGTTTTATATGATAAACGGAAAAGATCAACTATAAACAATGAGACGGAATCTGTAGATGAAGAATCTGAATCAAGCCAAACTACAGACCCAGAAAAGAAGAATAAGAGAAAACCTGGATGGCAAAAAGGAAGGTCCAGAAAGACCTTATCCTGATAAGAGAAACTGTGATAAACAACCTGTGAGATTTTTACATTATTTATTTAACGTTTTTATTTTTATTTGTTCTAGTCAATTATGTTTGATTTGTTTACATATTTTACTATATTATCTACGTGACATTTATTTTACTATTTGTTTAATATTGTCTTATTTATTGATTTGTTACTTGTTATCAAGTGTTTGTATTTATAAAAAAAATACTATTATTACTATACGTTCCATAATGGCGTGTGAAAATATCTTACAATGGAATTGTAACGGTATTAGAAATCATTATTGCGAATTAAAGCTCCGAATCGATAAATACAAACCTTTCTGCACGTGTATTCAAGAAACGCATCTAAAAAAAAAATGAAAGTTTTGCACTACGGGGGTACATACCATTTATCAAAAATTTCTCAGAAAACATAAGAGCAAGTGGAGGAGTCATCAGGAGTCAAAAATAACATTGATGCTAAAGAGGTTAATGTCAATAGCAAACTTCAATGCATAGCTGTTCAAATTGAAATACCATTTAAGGCTACAATATGTAACTTATATCTGCTTGAATTCAACTGGAACTTAAATGATATTGAAACCCTACTAGCACAATTCCACCACCTGTAATATTCTTAGGCGATTTTAATGCGAATTCTCTAACGTGGGGCTCCACAAAAACGGATCTACGTGGACGAATAGTAGAACAATTGATCGATAACTGTGACATTGTATTGTTAAATCGGGGTAAACCCACCCATTTTAATGCTATATCAGGTACATTCTCAGCTATAGATCTAACATTTGCTTCTCCAAGGCTATCAGTCAAACTAACCTGGGAAACTCATGATGAATACTGCAGCAGTGATCATTGTCCAATAGTATTATATACCACAACAGCTAGAATGGAATACTCTACTACTAAAAAGTGGATAATGAAAGCAGCTAATTGGGATGCATATAAGCAAGCATTTGAAACATTCACAGAGAATTCCTCTATAGAAATAGAAGAAAGGGTTGACAACCTAACAAGAAAAATAATGGAGGTAGCTAACGGAACTATTCCTCAAACAAGTGGTACAATGAAAACACATAGGGTTCCGTGGTGGAATGATGAAGTTAAGAATGCCATCAGCGATAAAAAGAAAGCCTTTAATAATTTCAAAAGATATCCAACCAGAGATAATTGAATAGTTTTCAAAAAGTATCGTGCTCGAGCAAGACAAACAATACTGAAAAATAAGAAAATATCCTGGGAAAGATATGTAAGCTCAATAACTAGGAAAACACCAGCAAGTATGGTATGGAGCAAAATTAGGGCAATAGAGGGAAAAACGAGAAATACAGATATCACGTGTCTAATTACAAATGATGACAAAGTAATTGATCAAAAAGGTGACATAGCGGAAATGCTAGCTGAAACTTTCGAAAAAGCGAGTAGTACGAGCAACTATAACGAGGATTTTATTACAATAAAGAAACGAGATAAACACGATATCAACTTTGAAACTAACGAACTTTGTACCAACAATGAACCTTTTACAAGCATGGGCGATACCCTAATAAATGGAGACAATCGGTAATAATTCCGATATTAAAACCAGGAAAAGACGCATCTAAACCTCAGAGTTACAGGCCAATCTCGTTAACATGCACTACGAGTAAGGTACTTGAAAGAATAGTGAACGAAAGACTGGTATGGACGCTAGAACACAACAAACTATTAGCGAAACAACAAACAGGCTTTAGAAAAATGCATTCTACTCTTGACGTACCAGTACATCTAGAAAACTATGTGCAGAATGAATTTTTGGAAAGGATGCACACTGTTGCAATTATTTGTGACATTGAAAAAGCGTTTGACCTAACATGGCGTTTCAAAATATTAAAAACGCTAGATGAATGGAATATTAAAGGCAACTTACCAAGATTCATTAAGCAATTCCTTTCAGAACGTACTTTCTGTACAACAGTTAACACCGTACAATCAAAAACTCACAGTCTAGAAAATGGAGTCCCTCAGGGGTCTGTACTAAACACTACACTGTTTTTAATAGCTATTAACGCCGTAATAATGTCTGTACCATCCCCCTCCCAAAAGTGCATGTATGCAGACGACTTAATAATTTTTTATCAGCACTGCAACATAGAGGTTATCGAACGCATTCTGCAAACAGCTATTAATCAGATAGTTAGTACTGCCGAATCCAGTGCATTTCGTTTTGCTGCGACGAAAACTAAAGCAATTCACTTCTGTCGGCTAAAGAAAGAACACAGTGAGCCAAAAATATACATAAAAAATTCACTAATTGAAATTCAAGAAAGCGTAACGATTCTTGGTGTAATATTCTATAAAAAACTATACTCCAGAGAACATATAAATTACGTTGCAACCAAATGCAAAAAAAGACTAAACTTAATCAGATGCATTTCGTATATCAATTGGGGAGCGGATAGAAGGACCCTAATCACTCTGTACAATGCACTTATACTCTCTATTATGGATTATGCAAGCATAATATATGGATCGACAAGAAAGTCAAATTGTAAAGAACTCGACAAAATACACGCCATCGGAATAAGAATGGCAATCGGCGCGTTTCGAACCAGCCCACTCTTATCCATATTCTGTGATGCAGGGATACCACCGTTACCAACCAGACGTAAAATTTTATTAAACAATTATTTTTCTAAAATAGCACCCCTTCCTAACCATATGAACTATGATATGTCCACAGAAAAAACAATAATAAAATACAGAAACAATCCAACAATTACAAGACCAGCACACATAAGAATGAAAGAAATAGTAGATCTAACATCGAAATCCTGTTTTGAGTGTTCACAAACAGAATACCCTCAGTGGACGCTCCAAAAAGTCAAATGTATTAAAAGCCTCTCTAATATTAATAGAAATATTGTAACTAAGCGTACATATCACATAATGTACCATGACATTATAAACACATACAGTGACTATCATAAAATATACACTGATGGATCCAAAACAAACAGTGGAGTAGCCAGCGCATTTTTTGCAAATGAGACTGCACATGCATGGACATTGGATCCCATGACAAGTAATTACACCGCTGAAATGTACGCTATAGAGCAGGCTACCCTGTACTGCAGATGTTCCCCTTGTAACAAATTCCTTATATGTACAGACTCCATGAGTGCCATCCAACAATTTGAAGAGTACCATCCAAAAATATCAAACTCATTAATAGTAAAGATTAGATCAAACTTACACCAAAGCGAAAAACATGTTGTGATACTATGGATACCCAGTCATATTGGTATAATAGGAAACTAAAGAGCTGATCAAGCAGCCAAACAAGCAACCAAACTCTCCACCAGTGAAGGCATACCAGTGAATCACCAAGATCGTAAAACCTACGTCGGCCAACTAATAAAAGCTCAATGGCAGCAGCAATGGGACTGTGCCAACACACATTTAACATTAATAAAAAAGAATGTACAACCATGGAATAACGATGCGCAGTGTACAAGAAGCGAACAAGTCGCTATAACAAGACTCAGAATAGGACACACAAATATAACTCATTCGCACTTACTAACTAACAAGACGCCAAAAAAATGCGTATTATGTGACAAGATATTAACAATAAGACACCTCTTACTAGAATGCCCGATATACAAGCATACTAGAGAAAAATATAAATTAAAAACAAACATATCCGCAAACATATCCGATGTTTTAGCCAACTGTAAGGAAAATGTAGAAATCAAATTCTTACAAGAAACACAATTGCTACAGAGCATTTAAAACAGAAACTTGGCTAATGGTCCTGGCAGCCGATGCCTATAAAATAAAACACAATAAAAAAAAAGACTTCTAATGAAAATAGGAATAACCCCTTTCCATTGTTGATTTCCAGAAGTTCTTGAAGGATTAGATTGAATATTAATATTAACATGACAGAACATTGTCCCTATAGTCCTCTTAATACTAAATATTAAATTCAAATCTTTTATAATAATTATTATATTAATGGCAATAATTGTAAGAGGATTAATGGCATTTAATCAAATTAGAATACGAAAAATTTTAGCATATTCATCAATTAATATATAGGATGAATAATTGCCGCAATAATTTATCTTCAAACAACATGAATAATTTACTTTTTAATTTATTCAATTCTTACAATCAATGTAATTTTAATTATAAAGAAAAACAAAATTTATTTTATTAATCAATTAAATTAAATTTTTATTTGAAAAATGACACGCTTTGCAAAAACACAAATAGTCAAAGTTTGTAGGAGAAACCTGACGCCAAACACGCTTGCCAATTAAGAGTACATAGACACTTTCACGGCGAGAGTTAACAAGCGACTAAACATTTGAGACCCACATTACTACAAGCCCGTCTCTAGTTGAGACCCAACTTTGTCTACGCATATTACCGTACCGTTGCGTATCTTAAACGATTCCTCAATCAACGATTGGATGCTTTAAATAACCCTGTATATCAAGTATATTTATTTTTTCTTTCATATATTTTAAGACTAGTAAGTGATATGAACATCGAATTTCAAAGTGAAAAACCAAAGCTATGTACATTAGCTCCACACTTGAAGGAATGGTATCGCAATGTGCTAAAATCATTTATTAAAAGATCAGTCATAGAGAAAGCCCAGTCTTTGGGAAGTATCGAGCCCTCAAATCCCCGAAATTTCCTTCTTTTGGATGAAAATTATTTTGGCGCTAGGACCTTACAGAAAATAGCCAATACAGACATAAATGCGCAGACTCAAAGGTTTGGATTTCTATATTACGTTATGTTTAGAAATTAAAAAAAATTCAATTTTGATTGCGTGATTTTAAATTTTATTTTAAAATTTAATCGCAAATATGCTACAACTGGCGAAATTGCTTCCATAAGTGAAGCCGCCAATTTTTTTCCAAATTTAGTTTCTGACATTAAACAATTAGACGCAGAGTGGAGGGTTTTTACCAGAAATACAGGATATAAAAAATTGTGTTGACTAGCATTTTTGGTATGACATTATTAAAGAAAAAGTGAAATGAATGAAACAAGATTTCCACATCTAATAAAATTGATGAATGGAATTCTTTCATTGTCCCATTCACCTGCAGCTGTAGAATGGGTATTTTCTCAATTAGCACTAATTAAAACAAAAACGAAAAACCGATTGTATATACAGGGTTCCCCATTTTAGACTATACAATTTAAAAGTCGAATAAAAACTTTCTAATCAAAGTAAATTAACTTTTTAATGGACTAATATGTAGCTTATTCTTTGGGATTTATGACTAAAGTAAATAACAATTCAAGTTTTAAAGATCATGTCTTCCAAATGCCCTCCTTCGACTTCAATGCATTTTTGAATTCTAAGTTCAAAATTTATCATCACTCGGCGAAGCAAATCTCCATTTATTCCTGCAATTTCATTTCGAATCTGCTCCTTCAGCTCCGGAATTGTTGCGGGACGACTTGCAAAAACTTTTTGCTTTAGGTATCCCCAGAGAAAAAAATCGGGGGCCGTTAAATCGGGAGATCTCGGGGGGCCAATTCAAATTTCCAAATCGGGAAATTATACGGCCGTCAATAAAATCTCGCAAGATTCTCATAGTGTTTCTGGCTGTGTGAGCCGTTGCTCCATCTTGCTGGAATAATATGGCGCCATTTAGTCCTCGTCTAATTAGTTCTGGGAGAAGAAACGTTTGCAACATGTTTATGTAGCGTTCGGAATTAACTGTAACAGAACGGTTATTTTCATCCTCAAAAAAATAAGGACCGATAATTCCAAATGATGCTACACCGCACCAAACAACGACTTTTGGACTGTGGAGGTTTTGGTAAACAGTTCGTGAGGATTTTTACTCCCAGTATCTAAAGTTTTGCTTGTTAACAACACCGTCCAAATGAAAATTTGCTTCGTCGCTCATTAGCAAATTATGAATTTCTCCACGATGCTGATGTAAAATTCTTCACAAAATGTCACCCTCGCTCCTTTGTCTAGATCACTGAGGTTATGCGCCATTTGATATTTATAGAGGTGAAATTTTATATCTTTATGCAGAATTCTGTGGAGACTTCCTTAGATATTCCTAGGGCAGGTGATTGCCGATTAGCCGATCTCTTAGGACTTCTTGTAAAGGCAGCTCTCACTCGTTCAATATTTTCAGGCGTACGCACCGTTCTTCGACGTCCAGGTTTTTAATGTTTTACAGAGCCATTTTCACGCCAATGACGAACCCATGCCGCAATTGTAAAGCGTGTTGGTGCATCGCCCCTATTATTGTTTCCAAACTGCCGTCGAAATGCACGCCGAACTTCTTCAAATGAACCAGCTCTAATGTAGACTTCCACAGAAAACACACGCTCTTGAATCGAATAATTCATAATGCAATGAAAATTGTTAAACTGGAGCAATTATATCGTTTGCGTATAACGCATATTTGACAGAAACACTTCAGTCGTTGTTTATAGACAGGCGCCTCCTTGATCTTTAAAACTTGAATTGTTATTTACTTTAGTCATAAATCCCACAAAATAAGCTACATATTAGTCCATTAAAAAGTTAATTTACTTTGATTAGAAAGTTTTTATTCGACTTTTAAATTGTATAGTCTAATATGGGGAACCCAGTATAAACGTGCTTAGAGGAACTACTTGTTTTGGTTGGAAGCCAAGTGATATTTATTGAGCCAGAATAATTGGTGGAATGTAAATGACAAGAAACTAGAAGAGCAGCAGCTTATTACGCACCAAGCAGATGAATATGTTAGATTAGCCGAGGAAATGTTAGATTAATATTGTATGAATTTATTAAACACTTGATATTTAAGTTTTAATTAGTTTTAATCTAAGTTTGTCTTAAAATAGCCACTCCCATTAATTGTAAGAAACCTTTAAAGTTGTATTGAAATTTGCAATAATTTAGCCAACTTCTTTCATTTTAGTGTCATGTGACTTGCATACCTCAGTGGCTGAAAGGCTTGTGTTGAGATATTTTAAAGTAGAAGCTGTACGCGCATTTCGTTTGCACATACAGTTCGTGCGAAGACACCTTTTTGTCGTTGTACGATAATGCAAGCAAAAAGCGTTTACACTTGCTCTTGAATATTTTTATCAAAAGTGTCGTATATTTTTACGGTAAGAGCTAATTAAACCTATTTTTCATTGTTTGATATATTTATCCTTTTTTAGGCACTTTTATTTTAGTTTTTTTTTTTTATAACGTTAAATTTTTCTTTTACGTAATTTCATTGTACTATTACGTTTCAATTTAACGAGGATGACTCAGTAAAAGTTTGTTGCTATGCGGAAGAATTATAAGTAAATGGTACATTAACCCGTTTAAATCAACCAAGTTTGGCTGCTTCGTAAAGGAATTTATTTACTAGTGATCAACGAATATCAAAACCCTGTTACATTTCCATTTCAAGATTAATTGTTCTACCAAATTGGAAAGCGTGTACTCGTCAGCATTTTGTTACAGTAACAGTATACCAGTGACAACCATAAGTACTACTGGTATTTAATTACTAATCATTAGTTTATAAGGTATTTTTAAGTTAATTCAGATTGACTAACATTAGTATTTAGATGTCCTACTTTAACCTGACCTAAAGATTTTTATAATAAACCTTGTTATTGTTTCCAATTTTACATTTATTACGTTTACGAATTTTTATTTACAGGTTTTTGCAAAGCGAACATATCTAATCTCACACAAATTTTCTAATTAAAGCAAATTAAATTTTAAGATCATGGCCCATTTAATTGCCGACTGAGCTGAACGCACAAAATCTGCTATTTATTATTAGGAGTATAAATAATATTAGGGGTGGAATTATCAACAACAATCTACACCCACTCCCATTAACACAACATTGAGACCTTCCAATAATGAAAATAACAGAGCACTTGAGATTTTCTGAAAACTGATCTTGCAAACAGCTTGACAGGGTAGAGGTAGGTACATAAACTTCTTGCAGGAATCACTGCCATTGTTATTAGAAGCTGTTGCACTGAATATAGGGTATGAATGATGAAATGTGTTCCAGCAGGATGACACACTCCCGCACTTCTGCAGAGTAGTTATAACATTTTTAAACAGTCAGTTTCCGGCCCGATGGAAAAGTCGACGGGAGCGATTGCTTGGCCTCCAAAATCACCTCATCTCACGCCCTTTGGTTATTATCTGTAAAAAATTTACCTGTTCTTAGTAAATAATGTTTTTTATTTAATTAAAAATACTAAATACTATTTTCGGCGTTATTGTAACACAAATAACACTTATAGTAGGTATACCCATAACTTTTTATATTTACCTAAATCGTATGTTTTTGTGGGTGCTGAAACCGTATATCTGTTTTTGTATCACCCACAATTCTCTCACAATACGACGTCGATAAAGTTACAACTTTTACTACCAATAACATTACATAACTGAAATGCAAATATTGGGTGCTTCTTTTTTGTATTTCCTCTCCCTTTTCACAGTAAAGCTTCTTGCATAGCTTTTTCTCCGATGCAGTGCATTATGATACTCCACCTTCCTGGTATTGTTTCTCCTTTTCTTTTTTTTTCTGATGAAATCGATTCCCTTGCTCTTCAGTTACATCACCTAAGTTACAGGAAAAAAGTCAAGATGGTTGTGCAAGAAGTGGACTTTAAGACTCACCAGACAACCAAGGGTTTCTCTAGTAGCTACGATAAGTTTATAGTTAGGGCCTTTCACATTGCCCAAAAACTTAATCACAACTTCTTTAAATGATATCCAAGCTTCCTTTTCCTTTGTACTCATCGTTGCTTCAAAGTTGGAATCGAACATGAATTTACGAATATCAAGCCCAACGAAAATCCCTTCTTTCAGTTTAGCCTCTAATAAATGAGGTCATTTTCTACACAAATATGTAAAACAATTACCATCTTAGGCAATGCTTTTACAAATTGTTTTATTAAGCACAACTTTATGTGCAGTGGCGACAGAAGAACCTTTTGGGGGTCTACTAACGTTTTATGCAAAATATTTCTTACGTGTGTGTTTTGAACCAATGTTAATCCCTTACTCTGCTATACCACTCACATGTAAAACATGTAATCTTTGTAAATCCCTTTTGTTGACCAAGGAGCATGGAAATAACTTTTAAATCGTCACCCAGCATCCAATCAGGAGCAGTACAGTTAATTTTCTGTAAATTCCTTCATATGGATTGAATGAGCAACAGGCAATGAAGCATAACTATATAATAGACCTTTCAAATTCGTTTCCGTCTATTAAAGTCTCCAACCTTTCTTCGTGCACTCAATTTCAAATACATTCATTAGACTGTCAATATCATGGCAGTAAACCAAATCCTCTTCCTGCTTAAAAAAATTAGCAAACTGTTCATCTATTGTTTCATAATGGTAAACAGATGTTCCAGATTCCAATAAATGTGTTTCTTTTAGTCTAGAACCAAGCAATTCTGCTGTTTACTTAGTCAAACCTAAATCTCTCACTAAATCATTTAACTCAACTTGTCTAAACAACTTTGGTTTTAAATTTTCTGGAGAACGTTGGAATTCATCATCATTTAGTTAACTTTCATTAAATTCGGTAGTAGACTGTAAAACGTCATCCATAGACTCAGGTGGCACAGGGACAGGAAGTCCCGGTTTATGTCCTGTCGGTCGTTTAGCTGAAGTAAGGTTATGATAGACAATTGTCTTCTTATTTTTGGAATATCCAGAAACATCTATGCTGCAAAAATAAAAATCGCTCGAATGATTTTTTTTTGCTCTCTCCATACCTTGGGTACTGCAAATTTAAAAGCTTTCTTCTCATTGTTCAACGAATTCCTAAGATCCTCGACACAAATATAACATACTTTGTGAGGAACCCAACATTTGCCTTGATTACCGATTACTACACCAAAATATACAAAGTATATTTTTTTTACAAAGTCAATAATGTTCCTTTAATATTTTTTATTTATAAAGGCACCACATATATAACAAAAAGCGTTTGGAGAGTTTTTACAACCACACTTAGCCATATTAAAGTGTGAATAAAAAGAACACAGGTTAAACATTGCAATATGAGGTTATATTAACTGGAAGAAAAGAAACAGCTGTGTAATTGATCAGAACTACCGACCTAATAACATTTTATCTTATTGCCAAACTTATAACACTATAATATATTGCCAAGTTACAATATTTAAACGATTAAATAGTATACTAAGAAACAAGTTTCATAAGATCAGTATTGAAGCACGGATTCTGGTCTTATGAAACACGTTTTTTTTAATTTGCCCTTTTTAAGTAAACTTTCTTACTTTAGTTGATTTAGGGATTTTTGTACCGGTTAGTAATGTCTCAATTTTAAAAGTGAAAATTTGATCTACTCGCCTTTTGTTGATCCAAATTTTGTCACAAAACACGAAAATGGAAGATAATTAGGATAATCTTGCATGTACGCTCCCTGAAATACGTGAAATTGCCAAAAATTCGGTCGAGAATTTGATCACATCAAAATTTTCCACTGGAGTTGTCCTGTTTTTTACAAATTTTATGAGTCGCAAGCATGACGTGATTCCAGATCAAGGTTTACCAACGTAAAGATTTTATTAAATGTTCCGTGAATGAATGGTTATAATGGCACCGGGGATGATGATGTCGCGGTTCCTAATATGTCTATTAGATTATCAAAATGGAAGCAAATTATAAAAAGTATTTTTTGTAATTTGCCTTCCAATTGATGTTAAAGGTAAATATAATGGCAGAACCGGACAAAGGGTGTGCTGTGGCATTTGATGTAATATATTTACATTTTGACGTGCATGATCTAATTGAGGGACATGAAGACTTGGGATTTTTGGGAAGAAATACAAACGTAGCTAATAGTTCGCTAGTATCTTTAGTTCGTAGACTAGCGCATAACTGGGAGATTCTTGTGGGCTATTTTATTTCAGCGGGTTCCGCAAAAGCCATGGAATTAAAGAATATTACTGTCAATGTGGTAAAGACATTAACACACACCTCTTTAAAGCCTTTACTACTAGTTTGTGAACAGGGGGCTAATAATAGCTCCGCATTCACTTTGCTTGGGGCTTCTGCAGAATGTCCAGAGGGAATTATTGATCGGGAGAGTATTTTAACCTGATATGACGCACCGCAATTAATGAAGAGCTTATGCAATAACTTTATGAACAGCAAATTACAATTTATAGTAAACGAAGAACGCGTTGGGTGGAGCGACATTTTAGAAACTGATGAAATTGATTCGAGAAGTAAAACAACTGAGCTATGTTTAAAATTAAGGACAAACACCTGAATCCCAACAGTTTTCAAAAAATGCGCGTTAAATATGCAGTAGCTTCTGCTATAAAGTCGGCACTTCAGCTAGGACAGCTCAAGGGTACCACTGCTTTTGCTACTGTTACATTTACCGAAAATGTAAACATATTTTTCATGCATTAGTCGTGCTTGAAGAGATGTTAATCCTTATAAACGTCCCCTGACCATTTTTAACGCTAAAACAAAAAGGGTCCTAGAAGCCGGCTTAGAATTATTTAAAAACATGGAAGTGTTTGAAAATAATCGGCGAAGAAAACATATTTACTGTTTTAAACGTTTTCAATGGACTATAACAACTATTTTATTATTATGGAATAAATTGAAAAAAGATCAGGTGAAGTGTCTACTAACCAACTTCACAAACCAAGACCTACTCGAAATTTTTTTCCGTTATAAAAAATCGATCATTCTGGCTACAATCGAAATTCAACGATCCGTCAGTTCAGAATAAGCACGGAAAGAAATATTTCAATAAGGTTGCAAAAGAATTTATGCAATTCAAATTGTGTAGATGATCAGTCGGTACTAATTCGTTGTTAATTATGTCTGATGAAGCAACGTTTCACATTAGCGGAATGTGTAACAAACATAATTGCAGAATGTGGGGCTCTGAAAAATCCATTACTTTTAATGAATTTGAACGCGATAGTCTAAAAGTTAATGTTTGGTGTACGTTGTCCCATACAAGAATCTATGGACCTTTTTTTGTGTAACAGGTACAAATTACACGAATATGTTGGAACAGTATTTTTATTCACAGTTTTTATCAAAGGTGATTTCATAATTATCATTAAAAGTAAAATACTAAAGGTCGACTGCTAAATTATATGCTCAAGGTTTAAGTGGAAAATAAAATTGCATTAATAACGTATTAATGCAATTTTATTTTTCACTAGTTAATACACATATTAATTAAAAGTAAACATTGAAGCTTGACAGTTAAAATTATGTGCACGAGGTCTAAGCAGAAAACAAATGCATTAAATGGTTACACATATGCATTACAGTAGTTTGTTTTACGCTTCATATAGGTAAAATTTTGCGACGCGAGGCTTTCGGCGAAAGCTGTTTCGGCGACCCCACTGCAACCCTTCCCGAAGATAACCGAGATTGTAAGGCAGGTGTAGGGCGTCGCAACTTGTACTAGGGTCTTCGCCCCTTGTCGTGATCGGAACTTGTTCGTGGGCGTTAGAGTATTTTCGTGGTACCCTTGGGGGAAAATTTGAATTTGTAATATAATAAGGGGCCCAATGCTAACTTGTAGACAGGTGTAGGGCTGCGCAACTTACTCTTGGGGCTCTGTCCCCTTGTCGAGGCTCCATTGGCGGAAAATCTGAATTTGTATTTAAGTCTCTGCAGGTTATGGCTGGAAATATGAATTTGTGTTGTAATAATGGGTATAATGCTAACTTGTAAGACAGATGTAGGGCTTATCAACTTACTCACAGGCTTTCGCCCCTCGACAAAAATTTTGAATTTGTTTGTGGAGCCATCTATGAGGAAAAACTTTAACTTGTATTGTAATAAGTGGACCTAATGATAACTCATAAGACAGCCATAGGGCTTCGAAACTTGCTTTCGGTCTTAGCCCCCTGGTCCCTTGGCGGGAAATTTCAATGTGAATTTGTATTTGTGTTTACATTCTAAATACTTATTGGGAGAAATTTGAACTTGTATTAATAAGGGCCTATTGCTAACTTATAAGACAGACATAGGGCTTCGCGACTTGCTTTTGGGTCTTAGCCCCCTGGTCCCTTGGCGGGAAATTTGAATTTGTATTTAAGTGTTTACACTCCGATTAGTTATTGGGAGAAATTTGAACTTGTATTCTAATAGGAGGGCCTAATGCTAACTTATAGGACATGTATAAGGCCTCGCTACATGCTCTTGTGGCTTAGACCTCAGGCCCTTGGCGGGAAATTTGAATTTGTGTTCTTATAAGAGAGACCCTAATGGTAACTTGTAAGACAAGTACAGGGCTTCGCAACCTACTCTCGGGGCTTCGACACGTTGTCCTGACACCTAGGTGTAAAATCTGAATTTGTATTTAAGTCTCTGTAGCTTAAGGCGGTAAATTTGAATCTGTATTCCAATAAGGTGGAAAATCTAAATTTGTATTTGTCTCTGCATTCTGTTTGCTTATGGCGGGGAATTTGAATTTGTATGCAAATAAATGTCCCTAATTCTGATTTGTAAGCCAGGTGTAGGGCGGCCCGCCACAACCAGCAAAGACTTAAACACAATTTCAAATTTTTCTCAAGGGGCGAAGACCCGAAAGCAAATTTCGAAGCCCTGTACCTGTCTTATAAGTCAGCATTAGGCCCCCTTATTAGAATGCAAGTTCAGATTTCTCGCAATAAACAATCAGAATGTATAGACTGAAAGATTTAATAAAACATTGAAAACAAAGATGTGGTAAGGGGCTAAACCCCGAGAGCGGGTTGTGAAGCCCTACATCTATCTTACAAGTTACCATTAGGACCCCTTATTAGAATAAAAATTAAAATTCCCCGCCATAAACAAACAGAACGCAGAGACAAATACAAATTTAGATTTTCCGTCAAGGGGTCCACCTTATTAGAGTACAGATTCAAATTTACCACCTTAACCTACATAGACTTAAATACAAATTCAGATTTTATACCTAGGGGTAAGGACAAGGCGGCGAAGCCCCGAGAGTAAGTTGCAAAGCCCTACACATGTCTTACAAGTTAGCATTAGGGCAGCTCTTATTAGAATACAAGTTCGCACTGCTCGTAATAAGTAATCGGAATGTAAACACTTAAATACAAGTTCAAATTCAAATTTCCCGCTAAAGCGACCAAGGGGCTGACCAAAAGCAAGTTTCGAAGCCCTATGTCTGTCTTATAAGTTAGCATTAGGGCCTATTATTATAATACAAGTTCAAATTTCCCCTCATAGATGGCTCTACAAACAAATTAAAATTTTTTGTCGAGGGGAGAGGGTCTGTGAGTAAGTTGGTAAGCCCTACATCCGTCTTACAAGTTAGCATTATTCGCCTTATTACGATACAAATTCATATTTCCAGCCATAACCTGCAGAGGCTTAAATACAAATTCAAAGTTTTCGCCAATGGGGCATCGACAAGGGGACAGAGCCCTGAGAGCAAGTTTCGCAGCCATACACCTGTCTCTACAAGTTAGCATAGGCCCGTTATTATAATACAAATTCAAATTTTCCGCCAAGGATACCACGAAGATACTCGAAGGCCCACGAACAAGTTCCGATCACGACAAGGAGCGAAGACCCGAGTACAAGTTTCGACGCCCTACACCAGCTTTAAAAAATACCAGGGTCATCCGTTTCTATCAATAATACGGTTTAGTCATTTTCATTCATATTTAATTTTTAGTCTTACGGCATCTATGCCTTACGAGACTAGGGCCTCTTTTGAATACATTTTTATGACAGGGGCGAAGCCCACGAACAGATTCCCGTCTTACAAGACTAGGGCCCCTTATTAGAATGCAACTCCCAATACATAAATAAAATTCCGTATAGGTATAGTATTTTTCAACTAAGATTCCCGTTTTCGGATTAGTGCTTTATATTAGTAAACGCAAACCTTTTGTCTTTTATCTCCGTTTAAATTGTGGTTGTGCTTCTAAACAGCAGAAACGTAGGATTTGCGGCGATAATAAATTGCTTCAAGCACACAATAAGCAATAAAATATTCCACTAATAACCGCAATGTGACAGAAAGAGACGACATTAGTTTATGTTGGACGCAAAACTACAACTACTTTCAAGCGCCAGAGATTCTAAAAATTTTACATTTATTACCAGCGACGGTTACGAAATGTCAAGCTTTTAAAATAAATGTATTTATTCAATTAATAATATAGTAATATAGGGCCGGTTCTGGACTAGTTCAAGGTCACTCTCCCTCTGGTGGTGAGAAATGTAAGCTTTTGAATTTCTTCAAGGTCAAACTTTTGGCGGGAAATTTAAATTTTAGGAGCTCGAAATTGCAATGTCACCATTTGTCAAGGTCAGAAGCTAAAAATAGAAATTGCAATATCATCACATTACAATTCTTAGAAGTCTAAAAATAGTGTGGTCCAGGTCAAAGGTTATTAACCTGTAGGGGTATCGCATGACACTTCTTAGTGTTTCTAAACTAAAAGTAGGACAAGGTGGGTATTTAACAAGTTTAAACATGTAAGAGGTACTCAAATCAAGGACACATTTAGATCAAAATTTAAAGCTAAAAATAGAAATTGCTATGCCATCATACTACAATTCTTAGAAATCTTAATCTATTCCACTTCAAGGTCACGACGATCTCGTAAGCTATGCATAAAAAGTAGGTCATGAGTTCATTGAAGGTGAATACTCCACTTGAAGGTCACGACAATCTCGTAAGCTATGCATAAAAAGTAGGTCATGAGTTCATTGAAGGTGAATACTCCACTTCAAGCTAAAAATGTCACCATCCTCATCATATTACAAGGTCACTCTGCGGTCAAACGTTTTGGCGGGAAATTTGTATGTCAAGGTCAGAAGCTAAAAATAGAAATTGCAATGTCATCATCATCATATTACAATTCTTAGAAGTCTAAAAATAGTGTGGTCAAGGTCAAAGGTTATTGACCTACGGTGGTGTCATATTTCTTAGACATATAAAAAGGTGAAAAGCTATAAAATAGAAAATCTAAGAATAGAATTTTCAGGGTAAAATTTTTTGGCGGGAAATATAAATTTTTGGAGCTGGTCAAGGTCAAAGCTAAAAATAGAAATTGCAATGTCATCATCATCATATTACAATTCTTAGAAGTCGAATCAAAAACTAAAAATAGAAATTGCAATGTCATCATCATCATATTACAATTCTTAGAAGTCTAAAAATAGTGTGGTCAAGGTCAAAGGTTGTTGACCTGTAGGGTATTGTATAACATTTCTTAGAAGTATAAAATAGAATCAATTCATGGAAACAAGAAAAATGCGTTGTCTATGCTAAAAAGTAGACCAAGGTCAAATGGGCTTATTAAATTGGGTCAAGGTGAAATAATTTACTAAACTAAAAGTAGGTGTGAATTTAACAAGTTTAAACATGTTGTCACGACGATCTCGTAAGCTATGCATAAAAAGTAGGTCATGAGTTCATTGAAGGTGAATACTCCACTTCAAGATTACGACTTTCAAAACTTCAAGATCATTCAGAGGTCAACAAGAGTAACGACTCCATGTTAAAATGAGAGCGTCAGATCAGTGACAGCATCATCGTTGAAAGTAGCTTATGCGCGTAACCAGATATGTGTGGTAATGAAAGAGATGGTTCATATCTGCACTAATGTAACATAGTGGGGGTAGTTTATAGTAAGAATATAAGGAGATAGTGTAATGGGTAGTGAGTGTTGTGTAAAACATGTGGATGGCATACGCTCAAGAACAATGGACCAAAGCAACTGACCTGAGAACAGCGGTGGAACGCTTGAAGCAAGAATTTTCGGCATTAGTATTCGATGCCGAACATGAGGCGGTTTACGGGCGAGGTGATTATAGTGAAGCGGAGTGTAGCGTCCTAGTGAAAAAGTATGAGAAAGGAGTAACGATATGTGAAAAGTTTTAAATTTAAAGAAAATATGTAGAACATGTTTTGTAGAAAAACTGAAAGCTGTGCAATTGCATCAGTTTTGCAACGATGTAAAAAAATGGACAGCATCTCCTGATGGTAGCAGTTCATCCTCATCAGATGCAGATTAGCCTATCGATACAATTATCATAGTACACTCTCCGCTCTACCATCAAAATCATGAAGCAGTAATATATAGGACAGTTCAATAAAACACCAAATTATTTAATGAAACATTACGAGAGTTAATGTATTTACAAGCCTTTTTCGTTTACTAACAACGAAGGACTTCAATGTGTCTTATTCATCTGATTACTTTATAATATATACTATTTTAGATTACAGCCATATCACATGGTCCTACACCATAGTTTGAATGCTCAAGATATCGATACTAGGTTGGATGTTTGGAACTGGCTCTCAAATATGATACACGACGATCCTGAGATACTTTCACGAATTATGTGGACATATGAGGCTACTTTTCATAGTGATGGTAGTGTAAATCGACATAATATGCACTACTGGTCTGAAATGAATCCCCACTGGATGCAGGAGGTCCAACATCAGGGTCGTTGGTCTGCAAATGTGTGGTGCGGGATTCTAGGTCGAGAAATAATCGGGCCTTTGTTTTAACGAGACTGTTAATGGAGAAAGATATTTAGATTTTTTGAACAACGAATTGCCGCTTCTTTTAGAAGACGTACCCTTGGCCATTCGTCGTGACATGTTCTTGCAACATGGTGGGTGCCCGGTACATTATTCTAGAGTTGTTCGGAATTTCTTAGATCAATCATACCCTGAAAGGTGGATAGGACGTGGAAGTTTATTTATTTGGCCACCAAGGTGTCCAGACCTAACTTGTTTAGATTTTTATTTGTGGGGGCGAATAAAAGATCTCGTTTATGCCGATAGACCCACAAGAGCTGACATGATTGATAGAATACGAAGTATTTCAAGTGCAGCGATTGATTTCATGCATTGAAAATGATGGACGACATTTCGAACATCTAGGGCGACACTAATTACGTAGTTATTTATTTAAGGTTTTAATTGTTAGATTTATCACATTATTATTTTATAATTTGTTCTCATTGTTAATAGCGACAGCATTACATTTAGGTAATCTAGCGGCAACCATAACATTAGTAAGATAACAGTTTAAATTACTGCAGACCAATGTAAAATCTTTTCATCCAGGCTAAATTTAATAATTTCCGTTAACGCGAACTAGCCTACTAGACGTTGGAAGAACAATTCCCGCCATTTACCTGTTCCTTACGACATCTCAGAATAGGAAAAAGATATCGACTTGCGCTTTTCACCGTTTTATTACTAATTTAGTTTACTTTTTAAAGACCTACTTAAATTTTTATGCTTCCATTTAAAATTGTAATGAGAAACCACAATATTAAAAAAATATAAAACAGCGCCCTCTAGCATTTATGTTATTAATCAAATTGCTTCAAATTTACAAATTTTACATTGTTTAACAAAAGCTCTTTCAAACAACATCAAGTTTATTAAAATCGGTCAAGCAGAATCTGAATTAAAGGCATTTTTTCGTAACAAGGTTCTCACTCTTCCCCACCCCTTATTTGAAGAGATAGACTAAAACTTGTCAAATAAAAAATATGCAGAATTTGTCGAGGAACCTAACTATAATATTTAATATCTCCTTAATTGAGTAAGTTTTGAAAAATTTTGCTTTTTAAAATTTTAACTATGAAATACGCCCTCTAGCGGTGGACCTACAAAATAATAATGGAAAATAATTTCCAGGCGTTTCTAGAGGCCACTTTTGTTATAAAAATTTTTTTACCGAACCTGTGCTATAATCCATTCCTGAGATATGGCCGACGGCCGTTCTCAGTTGGGCACCCGGTACTTACCAAATAGTAATTGGCAGGAACATGATATCCAAAACATTATAAATCAGTTACCTGGCTCATATATGCTATTGGGAGATTGGGAGATTTTAATACGCACAGATACCAATGGGGAAGCACTACAAAACATTGGTGAAAATGCCCATCTATGTGCCAGATCCAACACTTTTTCTGCCTTAGATATATCCATAGTGTCTTCCGCATAGCTACCGCATTTTTATGGCAAGTATCCGACGACTTCTACCACAGCGGCCATTTCCCCATTATCATTGCTACCGAACGTAGCAGCATACATGTGGTAAGCCCAATTCGTTGGAAAACATCCGAGGCTCGATGGGACACCTTCCAAGCACACCTCACTTCACACATCGAGCAACACCCTGCTTTGCGATACATACGCAATATTACCAGTAGTATCATAAATGCGGCTATCGTTGCCATCCCAAAATTTGGGGGGAGACATATTAAACGCAGAGTACCTTGGTGGAGTAAAAAAGCACACTAAACAATTACAAGAATCAGCTCTGATCTGGTAGCCGATCAATTAGCCGATCAATTCCAACGAACCAGTAGTTCGACAAATTATAGTCACTCCTTTCAAACTACAAGACCTACAAGAGAACTCAAGTTAGATTTTACAGACCCAAATAGTAGAGAATACAACGTACCGTTCTCTATCAGTGAACTGGAAGATACCCTTAATATTCATAAAGCTCCTTTTCCTGGTGCAGACTTAATAAAATATAAAATGTTACAACATCTTACCGATGAATACAAGGTGCTGCTACTAGATACTTTTAATTCAATGTGGGTCGAAGGGAAGTATCCTAACTGCTGGAAAGCTGCAATAATAGTCCCGGTATTACAAAATGGCAAAAACCCTCATTTAGCTGCGAGCTATAGACCACTTAGTTTAACCTTTTGTATGACCAAGGTCCTTGAACGTATGGTAATCGGTATATTGATGTGGCTTTTGGAAAAACGGGGATTACTGTCAAACTTCCAAGCAGGATACCGAAAATTTCGGTCTACTGTAGATCATCTTGTGCATCTACAAAATGCTGTTCTGGAAGCCTTCTCACGCAGACATCACGCCGTTGAAGTTTTCTTCGACTTTCGATATGACATGGAGACACGGAATACTACAAAAATTATTTGATTGGGGCTTTAGGGAAAACCTACCCAAATTTATTTCCTCATTTCTTGAGAACAGATTTTTTAGAGTCCGAGTAAATAACCACCTTTCATCTCCCAGGGTTTTAGAAAACGGCATACCTCAGGGGTCAACACTAAGTGTAACACTATTTTTAATCGCAATCAACAATTTAATACCCTCTCTTCCATCTGATATAAACACTTACATGTATGTGGATAATCTTGCTTTACGGTACTCCGCTCCTACAGTAGGAGAAATAAGTACAAAACTGCAGCAGCATATCTACTGAATTTCTACACATTCAGATAGAATGGGATTCAACTTGTCATCGGATAAGACCTATTATATGAACTTTTGTAAATTGAGAAAACCTCATTATGGTCCTCTTCTCAAATTAAATAACAGATATATTCAATGCAAAGACCATGGGTTATTTCTAGGGTTAACATTAAACACCATGATTACTTGGAAAAAGCATTTTGACAACTTAATTGCACAGTGTAAGGCACCATTAAATATATTAGAGTGCTAACTAACACTAGATGGGGAGCAGATTCAGAAGTCATTCTCAAAATTTATAAATCTCTCGTGCAATGCAAAATTGATTATGGATATGAAGCGTATTCCTCAGCATCTAAAAGCACGTTAAAGTCCCTTGAAGTAATACAGAATGCGGGCATGAGGTATTGTTTAGGTGCGTTCTACATAGTGCAAGTGATAGTTTATCTAGTGAATCTAGCTTAATACCTCTGCATTTACATCTCACTTACAAGCTTCTGGCATATGCCTGTAAGATAAAAGCGCAAACAAATCACCCTAATTATAAACTCTTGTTTGAGAATGATGGTATGAGTCAAACTAGTCGAAGACTACACAAACGTCTGTGGTACAATATTAGAAATGCTTTAAACAGAATTCAAGAAACGCTACAACGTATGCTTCTTGTAGGACCACTAGAAGTACCGCCATGGTCGGTACCACAAATCAACGTTTCCACTCAGCTCTCAAAACATAAAAAGGCTATATCTATTTTTCAAAGAACATTCAATGAATTACTTATTAACCTTAGTGACCATCTGTCGCTATTCACCGACGGTTCCAGACACAATGAGGGTGTAGGATGTGCCTTCTCTGTTAACAACACGGAACACAGTTGGCCAATGCCAATACATACAACTGTATATAATGCAGAGCTCTACGCCATTTGGCAAGCCCTTCGCTATTGTGAATATGCAACCGGTTGGACCAAGTTTGTCATAATAAGTGACTCGCACAGTGCTCTTCAAAAGAAACACGCAAAAAACCCTCTAATCCAAATGATCTTGTCACTATCACACACCTTAATAACTTAGGGCGAAAAATTTTATTTTCATGGGTTCCTAGCCACATAAATATTAGAGGGAACGAAAGAGCAGATCTAGCCGCCCGTCAGGCAGCAGAAGATGCTCCAAATTTAACAGAAAACAAGGTAGAAATCGCAATTCATGCAAATATTGCCAAACACATAAAACAAAAACTAAAATTAATTTACATTTGATCACGAGCAAGAAATACTAAATAAGCGAAAAATTTTTACACTTATGTTGTATATTGAATTTGAAAAAATTACTTAGAAAATTTCTATTTGGCAAAAATGACTTTTGAATCACAAAATTATCAATTTTTATAATTTTTTGCAGTAACTTTTTCAAATATTTTTCTTTATTTCAATTCTCAATTATTTGGTTTCCATGGTGACCACGAACAAGGAATACTAGATATAAGTATGTTGCTCATTTTTATCACAAATTTTAAAATTGGGACTTTTTTGATAATAAGTATGAAACTGTTACGTTTAGGCAAATAAAGTTTTAAACAAGCTTACCTTAATTTTTGACGTTAAATCGATCTGAGTAATAAAAAATGAGGGTTTCCATTTGATTTTTTTGAGTAACTTGCATTTCTTGATAATCAAGTTTAGACATTCATAATTTTATTTTTATGAAAAATACAAATGTCATTTTTGGCAGACTGTTGCAATAAACCTTTGCCTACAACACCTCAAAGTTTTATTCAAATTTTTTGACAGGAACAGAACAATTAACGAGTTATTAGTAAGACCACATCTCTCAATTTTTTTAGAAAAATGTTTTTTTTTAAAACGACTGAAATTTTATATCTAGTTTATTTAACAAACTTACCTTAAAATTCGACGTAGAATCCGAAAATGTATTAATATGCGGGGTGTTCCATTTAAAATAAGCGACTAAGTACCGACTTCCGGAAGTGGTACGAACGTGAAAATATTTTAGATGAGTTAGCCTAACATCATTACCTTTATATATATATATATATATATATATATATATATATATATATATATATATATATATATATATATATATATATATATATATAGTGCGTAAATTATGTATGGAAACGGTGGTATTATTTGAATACGACCATAGACAGAATTCTGACATTTGGTATAGAAGTAAAACATAGGGTTTTCTACCAATATACTGGTACCAACTTTTTTATCGATCGTTACGACTGCAGCACGGCCAATTTGATTATTTTCTTAAATTGAAATGGGGGTCGAAAGTACCATCATTAGAAAGCCGTTTCTGTGTAGAATCCAACGATGTAGCACTTGATATGAGAGTTTTAAAAAATAACTTCACTATACCAAATTAAACTATGAGAATATTACTTTCATTGGCTTACTAGATATGCTAAAAATCTTGTTGACTGTGAATACTTTGTTTTGTTTTTCAACTTTAAACAGGACATTTATGAAGAATACCCATTTACCAATTGTATAAGAATTTTTTAAGAGGCGAAACCAAAATTATGCTATCATATTTGAGGTTCACAGGGGTTCCTTTCAAATACAATGTTATTCACACACGGGCAAAATGTCTATGATTTAAAAATGCAGTTCTAAGAAACCCATCAATTGATTTATAAAGACGGTGTTTGTCAGGGTATTTTGAACACCCTGTATACGTATTGGGTAGTTTTGTTTGTAGTTTTATTCGCTTAGTTAGATTCCGTATACACATAGTTTTTTTTTTGTCAAGTTATGTTTTATAGTAAATTTGTTTTAACGTGTGTAGCGACCTTTAGGATGGAGGTGTGTGGTGAGCTTTAGATTCTTTGTTTGTGAAATTATTGTTCCGAAATTTAGGTTGCTTCTCCTTATTATTTCTCGTTTATAGAAGTTTGATTAACGTTTGTTTGTAAATAGTTGTATATAAGTTTAATTAAGGTTTATTTCGTTTGATTCCGTAAAATATAATAGAAAATTAAGTACGTTAAATAAATAGTGTGGAATTATCGGCGTATGATGTCATGTTAGCGACATAAAGACGCTTAAGTATAGTTGTCCAGTTTATTATTATGTATTTTGGTTTTGATTTATAGAGATTGCATGTGGGCCTTATTGTTCGTACTTTAAGGTAAACATAGAGAGGCTGTACAGGATATTTTGGTGACATTTAGTTTTTCAACATTTACCGAGTCCTTACGGACGAAAACGAATTTATGTATTGGGGGTACTAAATTTTCCCCTTCCGTTTTTTTTAATTGGTGGAATTAACTTAGGTAAGAGTTTTTATGAGTAGTGGGATTAAAAATTCAAAGATGGAATTTGTTAATAATTTTTGGGATTCTAAAACTGTTCACGCTTTCGAGTAGTAGTAGTACCGTGAAGATTAGGATTACGCTTTAAGGGGGTGGTTTAGAACGTTGAAATTTTGGACCTTGTGGTGTTTAACGAACGTACGTTTTGTGTAGTAAGGGTAGTTAACCCACTTCTGAAGATTACCTGTAAAGGGATTTATTAAGATTGTTCGTTCACCAGAGGATTATACCTAGTGCAGATTTCGGTTTTACGTAAAGTTACCTAGAGGACATCGTCGTGTTGTGTAGTGCTTCAGTGACCTCTTTGGTTTATATCGCTTCTGCGGATTTTAAAATCATCGTTCTTGCAGTGCCACCTATTTATCGTACAAAGCGTGTGTAAAGATAAAGAAACTTTCGCAATATATTAAAAATGTATAGTTATTTAAACCAATTATTAACCTTTTGGATTATTAGTGGAAAATAAAATTATTTCAAGGAACAGTAAAAGCTAAAAGTTAACAAGCCAGTTGAACGCTCTAATTATCATTTTAAAAGAAGTTTTCAATTAAAGCAGTAACATTTTAACAAGATTCATTTAAGAAATTGTTTGTGCATAAAAGAATCAACGTCAACATTTTCGCTCATCTTGTCAGACCTGGGGAAACCCACATCCGAATAGCAGTAATTGAACACCTAGTTCATCCCCATCGTTGTAACACAGAAGTGGGGGTCAAGTTAACCATTAAGGTAGTATAATATAGTTTTTTTTTATTGAGTATTTTTAATAATTCTGGAACAATTTAATAGAACTTGTGGATATATTTTTTTGTGTATGTACCTTACATTATTTTCTTTGTATACGAAAGTTTGAAAGCGGAGTCGCTTTGCCTATTGAATTAAGTTTTTTTTGCTTCAGATTTAATTATTTTAAGTAATTATATTATTGACACTTCGCCTTCATCCTTTTCTTTTGTTTTGTATTAAAGGGCAATTGACCCTGAGGTAGTGTGGTCATATTTTCCACGAAACAGTTAAGATAAGTGATTTAGACCGGCGTTACATCGATCGCTGGCCAGTCTTTCGTCGCCGATTAAGTATTTGTTGTTTTCTTATGCGCCTTATCGTATGTTGATATTTATATCATTTTTTTATTTTTTTATATATATTATTGTTTTAATCTTATTATAGCTTTGTTAGTTTTCATAAATGTGTTTAATTCTGTAAACACCCTTCGTTTGTGTTACATAACCGTTTTTGTTTTGCGAACTTAGAATTTATTCAGTGATTGAAAGTTTAAGTTATAACGTAACGTAACTTGTTTTTCTTTTTGAGTAATAGCGTTATTAATATTTAGTGGTTTATTTGATTCTTTTGTTGAGTTTTAAATTATTTAAATTGCATTCAATAAGCTTGATTTTTTTTGGCTTTGTTTTGATTATTAGTTAACGTCTAATTATTAATACACTGAAGAGTATTGACGTAAATTTGTTGAGTGTTTATTACGCTTTTATTTGACAAGCGTACAGTGTATTTTGAAGCCCTATTTTAGGTGGTTTGCTGCGTTGCTGTCCAGCACACCTGGGATTGATTACGAATAGGTAAGCGTATGTTTTTTGTATGTTTAGACACGCTATGTACTCGTAATTTTGGCACGACAACCCTTATTTTGACTACTAAACATTCTGGCGCCCTTAACCGAATTTATTTTGTCTTCATCCCCTATTTTGACTGACGTACGATTTATTATTCTGGATGTGCAAAATTATTAACATCAATCCACGACCCATACGCTGACTAGTCGAGGCAAATTTATCTGTAATCCCGTTCTACCACCCGTTTATACCGTTACATGTTAACTATTAATTATTTTATCCGTTTGAAACTCTCCTAATTATATTGACCGGCATTCAAATTCTATTTTGAATGCTTTAGTTTACTTATCTATATCTGATGTTGTACTTTTCCATTTAAAAAATGCATTTTAGTACAAACTAAATGGTTATTTATCACGTTCTAATTTCGGAATAAAAAGAGAAAATTTCTATTTATATTTAGCAGCAAGATTTTATATTTGACCTTTATTACGAATCAATAACACTACATAATTCTACTCTCATCAATATGAAACGGTGAACTTAATTAATTGTCGAACTTAATTACGGTTTGTTGACATATTGAATGGCCTGTGCGATCTCTGGATTTGACTCGTCTAGACCTTTTGTTTCATTAACAAACCTGGCATCTTAGTTGAATTAGTTCAAAGAATTTCACAGGAGTGAGAGATATTCCTGGTTATTGCATTGTCCATGCCCTTCCGGGATTTATAAATCGAATTCATCACTGCCAAGAAGTGAATGTTTTTTAAAATTAAATGTTGTTTTAGTTATTACTAGTTAGTATAACGTTGTTGCTAGTTACTAGTATGTTTTTTTCATTGTTTGAAATTGTATAAGAAATATTTGGTTAATCTCAACATTAAGATTGTTTCGCTCCTTGAAAATTCTTATACAATGGTTAAATGGGTACTCTTCATAAATGTACTGATTAAAGTTGAAAAACAAAACAAGGCATTCACCGCTAAACCAACTAAATTTTTATCATTGAAAGTAATATTCTCAAAGTTTAATTTGGTATAGTGAAGTTATTTTTCAAAACTGCCATATCAAGTGCTACATTGTTGGATTCTACACAAAAACGCTTTCTAATGATGGTACTTTCGCCCCCATTTCTATTTAAAAAAATAATCAAGTTGGCCGTGCTGCAGTCGTAACGATCGATAAAAAAATAGGAACCACGAATATTAGTAAAAAACCGTATGTTTTACTTCTATACCAAATTTCAGAGTTCTATCTATGGTCGTATGCAAATAGTACCACCGTTTCCACACTCCCATTGTTTTCTATTTAAATATCAACTAAATTCAGCACGCGTATAAATCGTGTATTAACCATAAAAGTTATAAATTTTGAGTATTATCACTTGCGAGCTCTTAATTACACACTTTACTTTTAAAAGTAATTTTGTATGTATACCTACACAATATAAATAGTGTTGAAAGCTGACTTTTACAATGTCAAGGTGAGATCATTTTAAGGTATGTAAAGTATGTAACTAAAAATCGTTTTTAATAATTTATATACGTAAGGTCACTCTAACGATGAGTTAACGCTATTCGGATCTAATTTCAAGTTTAGTTATAATTATATAAGTATTTGTGTGGTTGAGGACTTTCAGTAACGACTTAGGACGTCCAGCCCCTTTTTGACAAAGATATCTGATAAATAAGAAAGAGTTTTTAGTAATTTAGTTGTTTTAACTAATTGATTAAGACTGTAACGTGTGATTCTAGCATGAAACTTGTTTTAGCAAGATGAAGATAGATACAGAAAACAAGATACAAGTTTGATATTGATGTAATTCCGACTTCCTATGCCGGTACCACACACTATTTCAAATTTCGCCACAGTTTCTCAAAATCAAAGTTTATATAAAATATGTAACATATTATCAAAATTGGAAATGAACATCAGCTTGTTTATCTTTCACGTAGTTAATGGGTCAATCGCTATTTCAGAATCATTTATTAATTAGCCCTATAAATATACATCACTACAATTTCACTCAGAGGGGCCACGACAAGGGGCGAAGGCCCAAAAGCTAGTTCCTATACACGTCTTACGAGATAGTATGAGGGCCCCCTTATTAGAATACTATTTACCGTCAAGGGGACCCGACAAGAGGGCGAAAAACCTAACACAAGTTCTTACAACTACCTTATGAGATACTGTTAGGACCCCATATTAGAATACTATTTACCGTTAAGGGGGTCACGACAAGGGGTCGCAGACCCTAACACAGGTTTCGAAGACCTATAACTGTCTTACAAGTCAGCATTAGAGCCCCCTTATTAGTATACAAATTGAAATTTCCCGCTGAGTAGATTTGGTTCTAAACTTGGCTATCCCAAGTTCAACTCCAAGGCCAGTCCCAAGGTCAAGCTACGCCGACCACATGGGCGGCCTTGTGACGTCACAAAGAGTGAAGGGGATGGTGCCTCCCTTCTACTCATGGCAGCTTTAAACAGTTTAAATAAAAAGGTCCCCCGGCATTGATGGGCTTACAGTCGAATTTTACATTCAGTTTTGCAAAAAATTGGGCACGCACTACTCAGAAATAATATCTGACTGGTTAGTGAAACGATAAATACGTCGGTAGTAGTTTTACTTGAAAAAAAAAGGAAAAGATCCACTAAATTTGAATAACTGGAGGTCAATCTCATTATTAATTACGGATTATAAAATATTGGTGAAAGCATTAGCAAATAAATTAACAACTGTGATAAGCAACATAGTACATTCTGATCAATCCTATAACGTTCCTAACAGATAGATTTACGATAGTCTACATCTATATAGGGATGTAGTAACGCATGTAAATGATGAAAAGAAATCTCTAGGAATTTTGTCTTTACATTCAGTACGGCAACATCTACCACAATCATCTTTTTAACACCTTAAGAATAATGGATTTTCTTACTCATTTTATAGAAGCGATTAGATTATTGCATCTGAACTCGAGTTCTCACGTACTTGTAGGCCAGTTTCTAACAAAGCCACTAAAAATCCACAAGGAGATTAGACAGGAACTCCCGCTGTAAGGACCACTTTTTTCTATTCCTATAGCCTGTCACCACAAATTTGAATATTTCATTTCAAAAAACCATCGTATACGAAATTTCATGAAATTATTTCGAAACAGTCGAAAGATATTGAAGAAAACGCGATTTCTTTTTCAACTTTGACACCTGTATCTCGAAACGAAGCATTTCCGGACCCACGTACATATGAACTTTTTGCTTATAATGATGAGTTCTAGTACTTCTTTAATTTTGGCGGATTAGATAAGATTCACCCTGTATATAATAATAACAACCAATAAGACAATTAATGTTTTATTTTTCCCCAAAACAGTGCTTAGTATAAATTTATGCTAATATCACCATAAAAAAAATAAAGCTGCGTAATAGAATACAGCTGTCAGTATTAATACTGACGAACGCAAGTCGCGATATTGTACTTGTGCTAACCTCACCTTTAATTAATTTAGATATATCAATAAAATAACGTATATATATATATATATATATATATATATATATATATATATATATATATATATATATATATATATTTATTTATTTGCATTTTGCATTGCCTATTTTTTTCTCAATACATACGTATAAAATCCTTATAGGGTTTTATAAAACAAAATTAGAGAAAAATGCCATCGAAAGTTTTTCAATTTTATTATATGGTTAGAAAATTAAACAAAATCAGTAATAATAATGCATCATTTAGTTAACTTAAGACGTTCTATTGTACGTCGCTGTGAAAAGTGTATTGAAAAGAACGGTTTACATTTTGAACAAAGTGTCTAATTTTATTATACAAGTGTTATTGTTATTTATTTATAAACAGTTATTGCTAAGAATTCTTATTAATTTCACAATTATTAATTAAGTATTGTTACAATAATAAATAAGGATTGTTAAAATTAGTGTACTAAACAGATTTCAATTTACAAAATTCTTGTATTTGAGTATGGCTTGATACAGTGGCGGCTCTTCAATGAGAGCAAGTGAGCAACGGTCTATAACTTATTAGAATCTCACTTAAAAACTACATACATGTTTTTTGGCGAAATTGAAACATAGATAATTATACAGAAAGTATTGACCGCATAACAATAATAATTATGCATTTCTTTTTATACGAGGATAATAACAATGCATACTAAAAAAAACCGATAACCTACCTATTTATAAATGAAAATGTATTTGAAATTTTAAAGAAACGATCGTTAGGTACTAAAATGGCTCTAAATGTTTTATTATATCTTTTTTATTAAAAACTTTATATTCAATTATTCACATAAAGCACATTACTTAACTTACTACCACATCAAACACTAAAAATCAAAATAACTCGGAAACGCACAGGAATTTCGAAGCAGAAGAAGGTACATTATTTTTGTTAACCTGTATGTAGATAATGAAAATAACAGTTTAAAAAAAAATAGTCATTGGCGTAGAAGTTCTGTTTATGAAAGTGGTTGAGCACCCCCTCCACTCCGTCACTGTGCAAGTTTGTGAACATTCTTATCGCTTGTTTTATGCCCCTTAATTAATAGACATTATCCCCCCAACATGAAAATAATCTAAGCATTCGTTTATGAGTTATAATGAAAGTTTGAGAAAAAAAAATTATATTCAACACCCTGTATCTCGGAAACAAAGCCTTCTACCACATATGTTTATAGGAACTTTTCTTTTAGAAATATGTGTTCTATCTCCTGTTAAAGTTTGTCTACAAAAACTGATTCACCTGTATATATATATATATATATATATATATATATATATATATATATATAGAAAGGTAACAATCCGCCTTGCTTTCGTTTTGCAAAACACAACACAATTTTAATAATCACAGCTTCAATTGGTCTCATATCGTTGCCACCTGCTGGAAAACTTTCTAACCGTGAGGTAACTGCATTCCATGCTTTTTGCACGTTGCATAAGTAATCCGAATTGTTTAATCGTGAAGTAGATTTTACATAAAGTGACTGCCACATAAAGCTTGCATTTTTATTACAACTCTGATTAAGATTGTGTTGGATCATTTTTGCCCAGTTGCTAAGCTCATAAGTTAAAACTTTCACAACTGTAAATGTCCGAAAGGATGTTATTTTAAATTTTAGATGGACAAGTTCTAAACCTCCTTGTTTTAAAGTTAAACATAAACTTTTTGAATCTGTCCAATGCTTTTTATTGTTCCATACAAACTCAATGATCGCTTTTTCCATTTTGCAAGTGCGTTATATGGTATATGCACAACCTGTAAATTGTGCCACAGTTTTGGTATATAAAGGTATTCACGATCATTATACGCCGTTACAGTGATAAACTGGTTGCCTTTACAACCCACTTGCCCATAGCATCTCCTATTTTTTTGATTAAATCTTAAACTATTAGGTCCACTGCAATCCCTTCTGTATATCTAATCATTATCCCATATATTCTTAGTGTATCCGAACCCCACATAAATCCTAAGTGTGAATATAGTCTGTTTTTCCATCATCCATACCATAGCCTACTTGACTTGCTCAAATTGACTCTTGGTCCTAACTGACATGAAAAAATCTCAAAACATTCGCTTATGAAAGAGAAATCTTTGATCTCCGTCAAGGAGTGACATACTGTTAGCCTAAGCTGCAACAATTATTTTGTGGTTGAAGCAATTGTGCATAGAGAGACAGGTTAATCGTTTACGACACAAGTTTAAAAAGGGTTGTACCATGCAAAGATCTGTGTATATGTGTCTGTGTATCTGTGTGTCTGTGTGTCTATGTGTCTTTGTGTCTGTGTGCTTGTGTGTCTGTGTGTCTGTGTGTCTGTGTGTCTGTGTGTCTATGTGTCTGTGTGTCTGTGTGCTTGTGTGTCTGTGTCTGTGTGTCTGTGTGTCTGTGTGTCTGTGTGTCTGTGTGTCTGTGTGTCTGTGTGTCTGTGTGTCTGTGTGTCTGTGTGTCTGTGAGTATGTGTGTCTGTGTGCCTGTGTGTCTGTCTGTCTGTTTCTCTGTGCGTTTGTACGCTCGTGTGCTCGTGTGTCTGTGTGTTTGTGTGCTTGTGTGTCTGTGTGTTAGGATGCCTGTGTGTCTGTGTGCCTGTAAGCTTGTGTGCCTGTGTGTATGTGTGTATGTGTGTATGTGTGTATGTATGTAATGAGTGTATGTGTTATGTGTGTATTGTATTGTGTGTCTGTATGTGTATGTGTGTATGTGTGTATGTGTGTATGTGTTATGTGTGTATGTTGTATGTGTTTGTGTATGTGTGTATGTGTCTGTGTGTGTGTGTTGTGTGTATGTGTGTATGTGTTGTGTTGTGTGTGTATGTGTGTATGTGTGTTGTGTGTGTTGTGTGATGTTGTTGTGTGTTATGTGTGTGTGTTGTGTTGTGTGTATGTGTGTTGTTGTGTTGTTGTGTGTGTTGTGTTGATGTGTTGTGTGTGTTGTGTGTGTATGGTGTATGTGTGTTTGTTGTGTGTGTGTATGTGTGTATTGTGTGTTGTGTGATTGTTGTGTTATGTGTGTATGTGTGTATTGTGTGTAGTGTATGTGTATGTGTGTATGTGTTATTGTGTGTATGTGTATGTGTATGTGTGTATGTGTATTGTGTATGTGTGTATGTGTTGTAGTGTTATGTGTATGTGTGTATGTGTTATGTGTGTATGTGTGTATGTGTGTATGTGTGTATGTGTATTGTGTATGTGTGTATGTATGTGTATGTTGTATGTGTATTTTGTATGTGTTTTATGTTATGTGTGTATGTGTATTTATGTATGTGTTATGTTGTATGTTGTGTATTATGTGTATGTGTGTATGTGTATGTGTTAGTATGTGTGTATGTGTGTATGTGTGTTGTATGTAGTGTGTATTGTGTATATTGTGTATGTGTGTATGTGTGTATGTGTGTATGTGTGTATGTTTTGTTGTTGTGTGTATGTGTGTATGTGTATGTGTTGTATTGTGTGTTTTATGTGTTGTGTGTTGTATGTGTGTATGTTTTGTATGTGTGATGTTGTTATTGTGTATGTTGTGTGTATGTTGATGTGTGTATGTGTGTATGTGATGTGATATGTGTGTATGTATGTGTGTATGTGTGTTGTGTGTTATGTTTATGTGTGTATGTGTTATGTGTGTATGTTGTGTTGTATGTTGTATGTGTGTATGTGTATGTGTGTATGTGTGTATGTGTATGTGTGTATGTGTTTGTGTATGTGTGTATGTGTGTATGTGTATGTATGTGTATGTTGTATGTGTGTATGTTGTGTTTTTTATGTGTGTATTGTGTATGTTATGTGTGTATGTGTGTGTATGTGTGTATGTGTGTATGTGTTGTGATGTGTGTGTTGTGTTATGTGTGTGTATGTGTGTATGTGTATGTGTGATGTGTGTATGTGTGTATTTTGTGTGTTATGTGTTGTGTATGTGTGTATGTGTTTGTAGTGTATGTGTGTTGTGTATGTGTATTTGTTTGTATGTGTGTGTTGTGTGTGTATGTGTGTATGTGTTGTATGTGTTGTATGTGTGTGTGTATGTGTGTATGTGTGTGTGTGTATGTGTGTTGATGTGTTGTGTTGTGTGTGTGTTGTGTGTATGTGTGTATGTGTTATGTGTTTGTGTGTATGTGTGTTGTGTTGTATGTGTTGTATGTGTGTATGTGTTGTATGTGTGATTGTGTGATGTTGTATGTGTGTTGTGTGTATGTGTTGTTTTTATGTGTTGTGTGTATGTTGTTGTTGTGTGTATGTGTGTATGTGTGTATAGTGTGTATGTGTGATGTGTGTTATGTGTTGTATGTGTATGTGTGTATGTGTGTATGTGTATGTTTTATGTGTGTATGTATGTGTATTTTATGTGTGTTTGTGTTTATGTTATGTGTATGTGTGTTTGTGTATGTTGTATGTGTATGTGTATGTGATGTGTATGTGTGTAGTGTTTTTGTGTATTTTATGTGTGTATGTGTTATGTGTGTATGTTTATGTGTGTGTGTTATGTGTTTGTGTTGTGTATGTGTGTATGTGTTTGTTATGTGTGTATGTGTGTATTTTGTGTTGTTGTGTATGTGTTGTGTTTTGTGTTGTGTATGTGTGTATGTTGTGTATGTGTTATGTTTTGTGTATGTGTTTGTGTATGTGTTGTATGTGTGTATGTGTGTTTGTTATGTGTATTGTGTAGTGTGTATGTTTAGTGTATGTTTGTTTTATGTGTGTGTGTTGTATGTTATGTGTGTTATGTGTGTATGTGTATGTTGTATTGTTGTATGTGTGTATTTGTATTGTGTATTGTAGTGTGTATGTATGTGTGTATGTGTGTATGTGTATTGTGTATGTTGTACTAATCTCCTATCACTCTACAAGACAAGACAGTCACTCTTGAAGTCTTAGTCATTCCTGAAGTTACTCAACCACTTATCTTAGGTATTGACTTTTGGAAAGCAACAGATTATACCTGTGATTGCAGATTTTCTTCACTGAAAATTTTCCTGCAATAGAAGCTGATCATGCACGCTTCTTTCTTGTTACGGAACTCTTAATTAAAACATCTAAACTACCAAAAGTTCTAAAATACAGAACATTATCGTATAAAGTCCACACACATCCTGTAACGTCGTTTTGTTGTAGCGGAACCATCTAGAATTCTTCTCAAGGAAACGTAAATGGCAACATAGCGGGGGTCGTCCAAAGGCGTCAAAATATTCCCCTTTATCATTCTCGTCAATGTAGATAGCAGTCTAAATACTGACCTTTTTTTTGCTGGATCCGTCTTCACAATAATTGCACAAGGTCTAGGTGCGTGTCGCGGTAGCTGATTAGAAGCACATACAAGTCGAAACACATTCTTGTGGCTGGGGACCGATTTCAAACATTTCAACACTTGTACCACATACATCTTTGGAGTTGGTATGCGCCCAGTCTTGCAGTAGTAATGCGTTTTCCAGATCACACATAGGCTTCTCCACCTTATGGTTTAAACAACTATACGCCTTTGCTCCCTTTTTCAAGTTTAGTATTGGTTTGCTAAGGAATCTTAAAGACTATTGTTTTTCACTACCATTAACGTGAATTTTGTTAAACGGTAGCAGAGTTCTTATCAGCTACTCTTGGAAATCGATGTATACCCTGACCGCCATTTCAGGCCGTGATATTTATCCTCTAAATACCTTATCTGTCTTGACATGGGCTTTGATATAAAATAATTTCGAGGTGCTTTATCAGCATCAGCAATAACGAACCATGATCTGTACTCACGGTAATTTCTTTCGGTATGAATTCGATATCAACACCTCTAAACCATTGTACGTCCACGTATGCATCCATCTTATTTCACTTGGTGCTGGATACAGAAGTTTGTGATCTAGAGCTGTCCCTTTTAACAGGCGAAAATGTTTATCGAATCTCAATCACGTTATCGAATTCGGCGTACACCAAACAGTTAACGGTTTCTACGAGAGCTTCTTCAAATCCGACTTCTAGGCGAAGGGAACCGTTTCTAACTAAATTTAGTGTGCTAGCGTTTGCAGACAATTTAGGAGTTAATTGGAAGGTCATTAAACAGTAGACGTTAGGGTAATACCCGTACCGGAGAATAAGGTGTGATATGCCCTTACATATAAGCCATTAAATGTAAAGTCTGGTTGTAAGGCCTTCGATGGAGTCTGTTGGCCGTCAATTACGACATGTAATTAATATTGTTGTGATAAAAATTGAATGGATTTAAGGGGTTATCACCGTTGAAATATTTATTTTCGACAAAACCTACGATATATCGTTTAGATAACTGGCCAAGGAAGATACTATACAATGATTTTCGCAGTATAGTTAACACTTTTACGCCGGTCCTTGTAACAGGATATTTTGCTGCAGTTGTTTCTAAAGCTTTAGCGTGTGCAATTAGAATGGCGGGGTTGATTCGCATACGTCTCACCAGTAAACTAACATCCACAATTCGCGTCTTGTAAGTTTACTAAAGACTAATGGTATCTCTTGATCGTACAAGTTTAGGCTTTAATTCAACACCGCTTATGAGAAACTTTTCCTGATTAAACAAATCCGAGTGCACGTGACCAATCATCTCGATTTGTTTGCTAGTCGCTGCAAGTACGTTTCAGGAAAACGTTATTTGCGTTTCCCATAAGATACAACCTACATGTGAACTCTTGGCCTCCTTTCTATACGCTAACAGCGTTTCGATATATGAGCGGTAGGCGTAGGTTTTGTTGGTTGTGACACCATTCTTCCGATTTAAGTGAACCTCCACTTGTGAGAAAAGCGAATGCATCCAAGTGTTTACCGGTGCTACAACATCCGCATCAGTAGGTAGTGTATCATCTTGCTTTAGAACTTTAGCTGTGGTGTACAACATGGTCTGACTTAAATCTATGTAATCGTTTCTATTTCCGGGTACTACAAATTCTATTGGACCGTCATTACTAAGAGTTGGTAAGGTTTGTAAAATATCCATTCACCACCCTCGACACCTGCCAGCATCGACGGTAAAGCGAACAAATCCAATTCGGACTTGACGCATTCACATGATTGAGCATGTAGAGACTGGTTATTATCGGCCAGACGTACTCTTTTATCGATTTTCTCATCGGCTTTACGTTTAAGACTTCTATCTGCTTCGTGAAATATTTCTTGAAATGATTTCTTAACAGGCCGATCCTCTATGACGTCACCAAGGATATTAGCAGCTCTTTGATAGCTTCTTTTCTAATGGCCTTTGCACCAGACTTAAATAACGGTATTATTCTTCTAAATATACCACCTAGCCAGCTTCCTACTCCGTGACCACGCTGATATGGTGCGCCTCTGTAGATAGATCCAATGTCCTTACAGGCCTGATTCATATAATATTGTTGATAAGGACAAACCGTTATTGCACTTTCTTAAAGTGGAGCTTCAGACACGACGTCCCAAACTCGAATGGCATTGCTGCACACGTATCTGTTTTTATATTAATCTCTATATTTTCAAATTCCCGTGTCATCATAGGCATGTAGTGTCTAGTTGAAAAACCACATCTTTATGACCTCCGTAAGCGTAGTTTTCAGAAGTAACATCTATTACACCCATGAGCGGAGATAAAACATCGCCCATAATTTGCGGTTCAACGATGTCACAATAAACAAACATTTGCGTTGGTGTTGGTAGTCCTATCCATGTACTAGTGGGGTGGGGGTATTGGTTCCATAGCTATATTTTGATACGACTGATAACCCAGCTGTAAGGCTAAACGTTGTGAGAATCTGAATAACGAGAGGGAGGTTTTTAATTTCGTGGTGGCGCGCTTAGTTAGATTATGGTATTCGATTGTTTGTAATTTACTTATTAGCTCGTGATTATTTACCTCACTGGCAATTTCTTCAGTGTTGGCATAATTAACTGAGGCAAAACGGAACATATGCCATCCGCCCTCAATATAAATGGCTTTCTCGCTGTCGTGTTGGAAATGTGATGCAGCCTTTTTTATTATCGTCTCTAACATATCCTCTTCTCCTGCGGGTGGATCAGTTCTATAATAAATTAAATTGTCTGTTGCACTTAGAGCGACAAAATACCCAGTTATTAAGTTTGTCACTGTATCCACTGCACTAATTGTTAAAGGTTCCTCGCTCCAGTTCGTTTCATATCCCTTCTCAAAGGTGTACTTAGTTCTGGCGATTCCAACATGTTCACCGGTTTTATGTTTAGGATGACGTGATGTGCCTAAGTCTTTCGCATACAGGTTACTCCACACATCTAAAATGTTTTCATCGTTTACATCCGCAGGGTCCATCTTTATACTTGAATAAGAGCTATTGTTGTAAGCAGTCACAAGTTTTTGGAGCACATCAATATACCTGTAGGAATTTTTGTAGGTGAAATTACGCCACATCTTTGTTTTCAATGTTTTATTAAATCTTTCAACTACAGATGCTTTTACATCAGGGTTATTTGTTACATAGAAAGTGATATTTTGTTTCTTGAAAAAGTTTTATACACTGACCGCCACAAACTACTTGCCTTTATCCGTCTGTAGATTTGCCGGTGTAATATCACTTTCCTTAAAAATATAGGTGAATGCTTCAATTACAGATGCTGCTGTCTTCGTTTTAAGAACTCTTGCCCAGGCCCTCTTGCTAAACACCTCAATAATCGTTATTATGTAGTTGTATATACTATTGTGTTTACTTAAAGTTCGCATATCGTAAAGATTCGCTTGCCACAGCTCGTAAATGTTGCTCACATTATATTTATTTCGCGGAAATTTTGTTCTGACCGGTTTATGAAACGTATAAGCCTCCTGAACCTACAGCCGTTTTTTCACTTTACCATATCTACCCTTTACAGTATTAGCTAAAGGTGTTATACCCACAAACCCTGCCGGGTGCTCTGGATCATAGTATACAGCATCCATGTTACGTTCTCCACGTATTACAGTCTAGTGAAAATCTTCTTCTTCGAAAAGATCTTCGCGGGGTTTCGCTCGATTCACTATCGGTATCGTAATTCTCACCTATGGTTGTGAGACTCGATTCAATGTTAGGTGGTATATTTATTTCCTTAATATACGCCGCAAGCTGTCGCCAACCATGTGGGTTTGTAGTTCTTCGCTGTTTTAACGTTTCGTGAATCAGATCGATAATGTTGCATGATCTCACCTTCTATTGCGACAGTACACCTTTTATCCCAAAATACATCACCGCCCGTATTCAGTATACGCAAGAAAGCAGTGCCTTTCTTCCTGTATGAAACAGGCAGTGTTGATACTATCTCGTCGTCTGCCAGACCTTTGCGTTTCGGCGAATCCCTAATATTATCTTCATTACCGCTGATTGTTATACTAGCGGGTTGACGTAACTGATTGGAAAAATGTAGATATATTCGAAGAACCTGATTGTACTGCTGCCATTTATCATGGACAGTCATTTTGATTTTTAATACATTATCCATGTCGTTACCCAACAGCGTAAATATGTTGTTTTGCGTGACATCTGGCGCTTGCAGACGCATAGATCCATAGGTAGAACTGCTTACTAGCCAGACATTTCAATAAAGCGTCACACTGGCCTTTACTTAATCTGGCTAATGCGTGCAGGGTATCGGTGTTTTGGATTAAAGTGTCAACCATCGTATATGATGTAATCTTCATGAGTGTGAGGCTTAAACCCTTTTTTCGCTATGTATACTTGGCAAATACCTTGAAGCCCGAATATGTTTGTTCTATAGCGTAGCACATCCGGTGTATTCTGTTTTAAATCGAGCAATAAATATCCGTGCGGATTAGAAGTAGCATCTTGGTAGGCAGCCTCTAAAAATTTAGGGTTGTCGGGGGAAATCTGCTTTGCTAAATGACCTGTCACGTGGATTCCAAAACAAGATTATGTAATGAGCGTTGAGAGATATATCTCGTTGTCCACGTCCTTAATGAAATATGTTTTACGTTAAGAAAAACACGCTTAGATTTCAATGATGACAACCCTTTGTGAAAATATCAACCACCGAACCGTTAGTCTCACGCATTAGATCGTCAATTATTACTAACACGGGTTTTTCACCATCAAACTATTCCATATCAGGTAATCCTTTCTGAAAATCCACAGAGAGATCTTTGAATAATGGTTGCCATTCATCGTAAATCCAGATAATTTCTTCAAAAGCTGTATCGCAGACAGTTTCGATATTTTTTAGAAAATCAACGACAAAATACGATTTCCCACAACCAGAGGCCCAGCTACTGTTGCAGAAAGGAGATGCTTAACTTAAATACTAGGTGAAAAAATCTGCAATCACAGATATATTCTACTCTGTTTTATCGTGCTTATCAGCATCAAGATAACACTATTTGTTGCGGTCTTTTAAATATTTACTAAAACCAACACGCGCATTGTTCATTAACAATAATCGTTTGATGTATATCTAATTATAATGTCTAAAGGGCTACGACAAGAGAGCGCAAACCTAATAAAAGTTCTTGTAGCTGTCTTACAAGTTAGCATTAGAGCCCCTTATTTCAAATTTCCCGCCAAGGGGGGCACGACAAGAGCGCGCAGATATAGCAAAAGCTCTTATAGCTGTCTTATGCTCCAGAATTAGGTCCCCTTATTAGAACATTGTATGCGCACGCATTTGCGTACTTTCAAGGAGCTGAACTGCCAGAAAGGCTCTTAATACAACCAAAATTGGGGTGAAAATTCCATCAAGGTATTAAAAATGACCACCGAAAGAAAGCCATAAAAAAGGTTCTTAACACAACCAAAAAGGCTCTAATTAGGGTGAAAATTCCATCAAGAGGCTAAAAATATCCCCCGAAAAGAAGCCATAAAAGGAGTGAACTGACAAAAAGTTCTTAACCCAACCAGAAGGCTCTAATTAGGGTGAAAATCCATCAAGGGTTGAAAATGGCATCCGAAAAAGAACCATAAGGTGAAAAAATACGATCCCCACGTGCGCATATAAAAAAAAGTGAAAGTTAAAGTGTACCACAAAATCCAAGATGGCCGCGCAAGTGCCCCATTTCTACTATTAGCCATGCAAATAAATAACAATTTGTGAAACATTTAAGTTGATAATTAAAAATTATTATTAATTTTATTAAATAAATAAATAAAAAGCTTACCTCGAGTAGGATTTGAACCTACGACCTGTACTTTGCTAGAGTACCGCGCTAGCCATCTACGCCATCGAGATTCAAGCCCCAATCGATGCAAATTTTGTCTTTATGTATAATAAATTTAAGTTGATAGTCGTCAAAATCTGTGAGTTTAGTATAGCTGAATATTCAGATATTGTCTATCTGTATGGGTATTGTAATGGTAACGGTTTTCAGGCATTTAGAGGGTATCGCCAAAGATTTCCTGATAGACGACAACCGTGTCCGAGAGTTTTCGGCCGTACATTCCAACGACTCAAAGAAACTGGTTCAATTGTTCCACGTAATGATCGAGGTAAGAAGATATTGTCAATAACGAAGCAAATATAATTAATGCAATGTTGGACAACCTCACTCCGAGCACTAGACGTATCGCAGAGTATTTTCGTCTTCCTAAAAACTTTGTAAGGCGAACACTACATCGTGAACGATTACACCCCTATCACATTAAACGTGTCCAGGCATTACGCCTGTAGAGTTTTGTACTTTACTGTTACAAAAAATTGCCGAAGATCCAATATTTTTAACTAGAGTAGTATGGACAGATGACGCCCAATTTACTAGAGTGGGTATTAATAGCACTCATAAATAACATCTATGGGATCTTCGGAATCCATATGCTGTTAGACAATCGCAATTTCAACACCGTTTCAGTGTGAATACTTGGCCTAGTATCTTTAACGGAGAATGAATTAGAAGTTTTACCACACAGGCTAAATGCAGAACACTTGTTTAACTTTTCTTGATTAAACGATTTTTGAGAGGATTGAACGTATTCCGCTTCTTGTTCGGCAACAAATGTGGTTTCAGCACGATTACTCTCCACCTCACCACGGTAGATAAATACGTCAATGGTTGAATGGACATTATCCTGAACGATGGATTGGTCGGGGAGGTTTTATTCCTTGGCCGTCAAGATCTCCTGACCTAAACCCTTTGAATTTTTTCATTGGGGACATTTGAAGCAACTGGTCGAAATTACACTGTCGAAATTAATACACGTGAACAATTACTTGAACAAATAATAAATAGATTTAACGAAATTCGACAAAATGGTGCAACAATAGCGCGTGTTTACGACTCAATGGTTCGCAGGTGTCATGCTTGCATTCGAGCTTAAGGAGGGAATTTTGAACAACTGTTGTGACCTATCTTCATATAACATTGTTTTCTTAAAATGACTTTCCGAACACGACGTCAAAGTTTTGTACACGTATTATAAATCACCCAGTACAACGCCTCCATCTGATAATGGAAATGATACGTATGAGGATACTGGAGATGAAACTTGTAACGACCTGAACGTCTGAATCGCAATCAGTTACAAACCGAAGTTGAATTATACATAAATAATATGCGTAGAGAATTCGATGTTCTAATTAATGGTTTCACTAACAATGTAACTTCGCCAAAAAAAAGTATAAAAAGTGTAGTTCAGTTGATAGAAAGTGGCAATAAGGAGACTTGAAGCATCCAATCCGCACACATTGGAATGAATGCTTTTTGAATCCAATTGGTTTAGATGCTGAGAGCCGTCTTTTAGAATTGTTTGAGTTTCCTCTATTGTACAAAATATTGTAAGTTCACGGTTCTACATTCGTCTTCTAAAAATGCGCCTTTCACCTTATCAGTTGAAGAAATGTATGTTTTTACAGGAATTTTGTATTTCAGTGGTTATAATGTTTTACCTGCACGGTGAATGTATTGGGAAGAAAATGAAGACGTTCATAATGATTTAGTGTCCAAATCTATGAGACTTTGGGGATTTGAAGTCATTTTAGAAACCTGCACGTTGTAGATAACACGCAGTGTAATCAAAATGATCGCATGTCAAAAGTGTGACCCCTCCTAAATGCTTTGAACCAACAGTTCCTCAAAGCGATGATTCCTTACTTTGGACGCCTTGGATGTAACAATTTATAGGTGGAGAGCCAAATAGGTTTGAGTTCAAAGCTTGGATGTGGGTCTTAATTTGGGATATTGTATTCAGGCTGATCTTTATCAAGGACGAAGAAAATCTGAAAATAAGTGTATGGCTTAGGAGAGTAAGTAGTTTTACAATTTACGGGTGTGATACACATCAATTTAGGATGTTCAGTTTTCGTTGTTTTTTGATAACTTTTTTCATCCACTCGACTGCTCACAATGCTTGGGGAAAGGCAAGTTCGTGCCACTGAACTGTTAGTCTAAATCTGACAGACAAATGCAATCTTCTGATGATAAATTTTACACCAAAAAGAATCGCGGATCTTACAGTAGCGCTATAGACAAAAAATAATATCGTAGCGGTACGTTGTACGCTACTGCCAAATTAACATGGTGTTAAACCTCTTCAAAAAGCAAAAATGTATCTGCAAAGGATAAAGAAAAGTTGAAATACCCCTGCCCCTTGTTGTATCAGCGTATAATAAGTATATGTGAAGTTAACCAACTCGATAATAACACTTCACACTATAGGATAGGAACGCGGGGTAAAAAGGCATATACCCATAATCTTTTGGCTTTTTGAAGTAGCCATGAGAAATGCTTGGCACTTGGGCCGGAATGGAGGTAAATCACAAGACCAATTATCATTTCGAAGAATGTTCTTCTCCTGAAGTACCACTTCATGATAAGTGTTTTTTAAATTGTCATTGAAATAAATTAATTGATATTTTATAACTATAGTCATTGAATCCTTTTTCAATAGACTGTTTCAGAATATGGTATCATTCGTTTTACGCATTAGCTAATAAATTAGTACATAGTAGTTGTACTCAGTGGGTGGTTAACGAACCATGCTCTAATTTGAAAACCGCCAGAGAAATATTTTTTTAAATATTTTTAAGTGCTCAAGACAATAGAGATATATTTTTTTAAATATTTTTAAGTGCTCAAGACACTTAACATTAATAAAAGTCACTACAATGAAATATTAAAGTAAGGAAAAATAGTGAGCATTAATGGTTAAAGGCAATTGTAGATTTATTTGTGATTAGATAACTGAAGTAGCACTTATATTCGCCGCTGTATAATAATTTTTCCCATATTATCACAAGCGAAAAGCAAAGAATTTGAATTGAATACAATTAATTCTGATAGAAACTAATTAATGCAAAGCAAAATTACCTTTTCGGGATGCACTATTTATATAGCTGAGTAATCCGTTAATATTATTGTTAAAGACAGAAAATGACTATCTACATTATTTACCTCTTAATAAGTATGTTTGGGTGTAATGCGGAGTTATTTAGTGAGTATATTCTTATTTATATTGTACCAAAGCTATAGTTTACTCCAGATAAGCACCAAACCTGTTTACGAACACACCCAAACTTAAATGAATGCTTGAAGCCAAAAATACAAGACGCATTAGTAATTCTACAAGGAGGTACGTATCAATTACAATTATTACATTTTAACATATTATTAAGGTGGCCATACAAATGGCTTTCCCTCAATTGAACCCATATATTTGGCGAAATTCACTGTTCTAAGAACCTCAGAATCACCTTTGACCAAAGCTACACTGACACAAAGATTTACAATACATCCACATTCAAAATACAACAAGTAAGGTATGTGGCATTGAATTAACTTTATTTGAACACAGTTGCGCCACATATACCATTTTAGTGCCAAAATTGATGATGCTGAGTTTTACTTGTCAATCAAAGCTTTAGCGGATCCTTCTTTTACAATAATCACAAATTACAAGTACGAAAACGCAAGATTGGGGGATATTGATGTCAGCAGTGAAGGCAAGGCAACCTTAGTATACAGTAAGCTCTTTTTACTAATTCAAAGCTCAGTTGCTAAGCTATTTTTTAGGTAAGACAATTTTAAGTTTTGAAATACGTGGACAAGTAGAGCGCAGAAATGGAATGGATTATGCTTTAATTTCTAACTATAATTTCAGTTTTAATGTTTACAACCTACGGGGCACATTCATTAGTGATGATACTGTTGCTTCTCAGTTATTAACCGATTACTTTAATAAAAATTGGTTGTTCATATTTACTCAAGAAGAAATAGGATATGAAAAATCTTATGGAGAGGCATATAGGAATTATGCTCAATCCCTGTTTTCACTTATACCGTATGATAAATTGTTCCCAAACTGATTATTGATCAAGGAGTTATGTATTATAATATTTCTAAAGGTGTAAATTGTAGTAATAATAATAATAACCATTACTTACACAAACTGTAAACCACAAGTAAAAGTGCAGCTACTTGTCTTTCACTTACCCTTGAAATAAGTTACCAAATGAACGAAATGGAAATTATACCTAAAAAGAGCCTCTAGTCTAACACTGTATTCGGTTCCCACGCCGCCATACCGATCTAATTTGTAACACAATAAAGATTTATTTAGTAAAATCTTAAAAACTTGTTTCCTACAGAGATCCACAGGTTGCTTTTAATGTACTTAAATGATCTTTCAAAAGTTATAGCTTTGTGCGTGTGTAGAGTTAGATTAAAATTTACATTTCTTAAATTCATGTGCAGTGTTGGAGATATTTCAGTGCTTTCTAAAGGCGAGGATAACATACCAATGTTACCAAAGTCTTTAATCGTACGTTGATGTCCGTCTCCTATGAATGAGATGTAGCAACGGTGTTACCCTACACCCGTATACTGCCATCTGAATATGAATTCCACTATAGCAACACGATTTTTGAATTTTTTGTACCTTGTAAAAGGTATTTTTAAATTTTGCCAATAATTTTAGAAAATTGGTTATACGTCAATAATGATCCAATAGAGACGATTACAACTGTATCGTTTTCTGTCAGTTTTGGCATGTTGACTTTGTGATACTGACAGTTTAGAGCCGTCGTGTATGCATTTTATTGACGGAGACTGTACTTGTGTATTGTTTTACCAAGAAACAATACACCAATTATAAAAATATGCACAACTTAGAAACCTGGTGAGAGATACGAAAGTAATACGCGGGTTGGAGTGTGGACAGGACCACTTTTTGGTTGTATCGAGAGTGTGTTAAGGAAAAAAGCTGGCATGGAGAGGGAAAGCTAAACATAGTGCGAACGTCCAGAATTAGTGTAGATAAACTGGTAGGTTATGGTACGATAATGAAATGTGTAGATGCTGTGATTAAAGAGTTGGATGGGAATGAATCAGTGTGGAACGAACAAATAAAAGACAAAGACCTTGAAAGTGCATGGATAAACATGAAAGACGTTATTGTCAATTGTGCCATATAGATATGTGGAGGAGCAACTATAGGTAGATAGAAAAAATGTGCTGCATGAGGTACAGACTAAGAAAGAAAGAAGCGAAGGAGGTAGTAGGAATAAGTAATGAGGGAGTGATGACTATCGTAACAGAGAAGATACAGAATGATTTTAAGAGAAACAAAAAAACATCTGGACATTTGTCAGAAATACAAAGCATGGCCCAAAACAAAACTCTGCATAAGTGATGAATAGGAGCAACGGAATAGTGTGGGACGTTTGTGAAGTGAGGAAATTCTGGCAAGAATTTTTCGGAAACCTGTATGGTAGTGACGAAAATAAGACTGCAGGGTTTAAAAAAAGCTAATCTTGAAGGAATAGTGAGATAATGAAATGAGCTGGAGGAGGATACTGGGTTAAATGAGAAAACAGTAGGAAAGTTGAAAGACGGAAAACTAGCAGGCGTGGAAGAAATCACTGGTGAATATGACGTTGCAAAGCTTGTGAGAAGATTCTGTAAATTATTCAACGCACGCTTGAAGTATGGAAACGTGCCGAGTGATTGGAAGAGTGCGATCATTGGACCACTGTATAAGGGTAAGGGGAACAAGAGAAAGGAATAAGTCTGATTAGTGTACCTGGTTAAGTATTTGGAAGAGTACAGAGTGATAGAGTACGTAAAACTACCACAACTAAGATTTGGGCTAGGCAGGGTGGCCTCACACAAAGGAGAGAAAGTGTTCATCAAACGGTTGCTCTCCAGCAGGTGATCGAAAAACGTTTAAGTGTAAAAGAAGGAGCTATAATGCGCGTTTGTAGACCTGGATAACCAAAGTTGATAAATCCAATTATACAGTTATCCTAAACAGCAATGTATGTATACAGGATGTATTTTTTTTCGGGTTAAGTACAGGGATCTTGGTTATTACCAGAGATAGAAATTCGGTTAACCGGACAAAAATAATCTTCGATTTAATCATAATTAAGATCACAAATCAAAATTTACATTTACTTTGCCGTTATTCAAATACGAGGCAAAATTACAAAATGGCTGATTTCAATTTTTGGCTGTAGAAACCTTATTTACAAAATATTTAACGTTCTGAAAATTCATTATTAAAGCAACTCTTTGAGTACTTGTAGGTGACATTTACAAAAAAAATTTACAGTCATTAGTTTACTTGTTATCTAAATCTATTTGTTAATAGTTTTTAATTCATAAATCGTTTTCTTTAGTTTAAAATAATAACGTTATAAATATGCTAAATTTAAATTGAATCTTTGGAATTTAAATCAAATAGAACTTTTGATGTTAATTTTAATTTGTAACATTTTTTCAATTATAATTTAACTTGCTCTTTGTTAATTTTTGTTTCTCTAGTAACACATCTCCAATCCCAAATATTGTTTAATTACTGTAAACGCGACGCTTATTTGTTTCACACGATTAACTCCATATGTGAACGCATTATTCTTAATAATAATTAAAACATTTATTTTTGAAGTTATTTATAAATTTTTAATTACACATGCATACATTTTAAAACCAAAATGTTTAGCTCTACAACGGTGTAAAAATACAAAGTAGTTCCCATAATAAAAACAAAGGTTAATGTAGATAACATGCAAACTAATCACTGTAGATTTTGTAAAAGTCACCTAGAAGTACTCAAAAAGAAGCGTTAATAATGTATTTTCATAATTTTAAATATTTTGTAAGTAACGCTTCTAGAGCCAAAAATTAATTCGGTCACTTTACTATTTTGCACCGTATTTCAATAACGGCCAAGTAAATGTAAATTTTGATTTTTGATCTTAATTGTGATTAAATCGGAGATCATTTTTGTTCATTTAGCCGAATCTCTATCTCTGCTAATAACCGAGACCCCTGTACTTAACACAAAACTATATCCTGTGTGTGTGTGTGTGTTGTGTGTGTGTGTGTGTGTGTGTGTGCGTGTGCGTGCGTGCGTCGTGCGTGCTGCGTTGCGTCGTGCGTGTTCGTTCGTGTGTGCGTGTGTGCGTGATGCTGTGCGTGTTGCGTGTTGCGTGTTGTGCTGTGTGTGCTTGTGTGTGTGCGTGCGTGCGTGTGCGTGTGCTGTTGTGCGTGTTGTCGTGTGTCGTGCGTGTGTCGTGTGTGCTGTGCGTGCGTGTTACGTGTGCGTGTGTTGTGCTGTTGTGCGTTATGTCGCTGTGTGTGCGTTGTGTGTGTGTTTTTTTTTCTTTAAAAACGTAATCAAATTCTACATTAGGTATTTTTGCAGCTAAATTACTGTTATATCCAAAATTGCTAGAACGTTAATCGATCGTTTAAGTTCTAGGTATCTTTATATCTATGAAATATGCAGCTGTTTTATAAAGCCAAAATTGCCCTAAGCGCTGATTCTCTTAAAATCAATTCAACACTAAGCGGAATAAAAAACTCACGCACGCACACATACATACACACATACACACACACACGCACGCACGCACGCACGCACGCACGCACGCACGCACGCACGCACGCACGCACGCACGCACGCACGCACGCACGCACGCACGCACACACACACACACACACACACACACACACACACACACACACACACACACACACACACACACACACACACACACATAGAGACACGCAAACGCACTCGCACGCGCACGCGCAAGCACACGCACAGGCACACGCACACGCACACGCACACGCACACGCACACGCACACGCACACGCACACGCACACGCACACGCACACGCACACGCACACGCATACGCACACACACACACGCACACGCACACGCACACGCACACGCACACGCACACGCACACGCACACGCACACGCACACGACCACGCACACGACACACACACGCACACTCACACGCACACGCACACGCACACGCACACGCACACGAACACGAACACGCACACGCACGCACACGCACACGCACACGCACACGCACACGCACACACACACGCACACGGACATGTACACGCACACATCCACACACCACACACACACACACACACACACACACACACACACACACACACAGACATCCAGACATGATGGCCGATCTAGACGAAGGTTAGTCAGTAGTTTCACACTAAGCTAAGTCGATTTAGCAATAGTGAAAAACGGTCGATTGCATAACCTTCTAGACCTAGATATGGAAATGTAGGTTGAAAGGTAAAAAGGGGGTAAAAGGTCATAGAAAAATGTATGCTTAACTTTATAAAGAATATCGCCTGGAATATCTATGTTCGAACAATGCGAAATTGCATTTAGGTATCAAAGAAAAAATAATAAAGTATTAATTCTTCACGAATTGTTGTAAAACTGCATAGTTAAAGATTTAGTAGTTAGTATCAATAAATAGAGACAAGAGAAATGCAATTACATGGAATAAAAGTATACGTTCTACATGCATACATTTGCAAAAAAATCTATTCGCCCTTTATAAATATTCAGAGTGTTCTCCGTTATATAAAATACATTTTTCAAACAGAAAAAAATGCGCAAGGAGAGAAGAACACAGAAACGAAATGAATAAAAATCAAGCTACGTTATTACTTGCGCAGCATGTAAACTCCACCGGATACACAGTCAATTTCCACAAGACCAAATCACAAGCCAGCTTAGATAATTTTACATCCTGAATCATCAGAGAGGCAATCGAAATTGAAAGGAGTCCCAAGAACACGAATACCAGAAACGGCACACTCAGGTTACCAGTGGTATGAAAAACAGTATTTGAACAAAGACAAGTATCAACCAAAACAAACAAGCAGAAACTAAAAAAAATTGCAAAAATGGACACAGTAGTGAAAGCGGAAAGAGAAAGCAGGAAGTACATAAGATGCAGCCAGCAACATCGGACATCAGCACTGTTCGACTAATAAGGAATACAAACCGAACGTTACAGATCTAAAGATGACAGATGTGACTGTCGAAACGTCGTCGAGGGAAAAACAGTCTCAGAAACTAAAAGTAATACGCGGTACAACACCCGAGAAACCATGAAAATTAGCCCCCAAATAAAAAAAAATTGATGATGCTAGAAGTAACTTGGCTAAACACAAGATTATCATATCTGGCGTTCTGAAGAGCAAAATAAGTCATGTGCGTGTACGTGTGAGTAGATATACTAGCCGATCCTAACCCACTTTTAATAATACACTTTCACGTACAGATTTCCCACATCAAGGTACATGGTTTTTCAAGATCAATGCCGTTCACATTGCCTGCGTATCCTTCAAGGTTAACATACACATTATCTGCACCCAAGTACATGGTTTTTAAGGTCAACGTCGCTCACAATGTCTCGCATTCTTCAAGGTCATTCGCGCACGTACGCACCCTCGCTCTAAGGTCGTTTAAATTTCAAGGTCATTGAATGTCACATCGAAGTCTTAGAATTTCAAACCAATTTGGTTGAGTCAAGGCCGTGTATTAATCACTATTTGAAGTGTTCATATAATAATTCTTTATCTGGATTTAGGCTTTATAGAGGAAACTATTGCACTGAATTGTTTGTTAAAGAACTTCAAAGTATTGCCCATTGCTCCACTGAAATAATCAATAATATAATTCCTATGGATACTTTAAGACCCAGTCAACGTTGAGCAATTTGGAAGCGCCACGATTTGTCACATAACCTAAATTACACAGACTACCTCATTCTAACGGTTGTGTTTCATAATTTATTAGGCTATGATTATCATTTTATGACTAGAGAATTTGCCAGTGTTCCCGGTTCAATTTCACTGCTGCCTATAAACAAAGAAAGATATTTCTGTTCACGAGGTAATAGAAGGCACCAAAATCAAGTTTAAATTTATTGACTATTTCTGATTTATGAGTAGTAGTATTGAAAAGTTGTCTGACTATTTGGAGGGTAGTAAAAAAATGATTACCCGCGCTAATTGCAACAATCGTGGGGAATTTTCTCTATTAGTTCACAAAGGCGTGTTTGCTTATGAGCATATTGATACTTGGGATAAATTAATCGAAACCACGCCCCCTCCTAAGGAAGCATTTTTCAGCCACCTTAATAATGAGGGAATCAGTGATGCAGGTTTTGCGCATGAGGTTAAAATTTGGAACAAGTTTAGTATTACATCGCTAGGGGAAAACGTGGATGCGTATCTGAAACAGACGTTCTGCTGTTAGCAGATATATTCGAGAACCTTCGGCAAACTTGTTTAAGTACTTAAAAGCTTGAGCCTATGCACTATTATGCAGCCCCCGCTTTAGCATTCGATGCTATACTTAAAATTACACAAGTAAAGTTAGAACTATTTACAGATATTGATATGCTAATTTTTATTGAAAGGGGAATTATAGGTGGTGTAGCTCAATGTTCAAATCGGTTTTCGAAAGCTAACAATAAGTACATGGGAGAAAAAACTGATCCCACCTCCGAAAGTGTGTATTTCATGTAGTACGACGTAAACAATTTATATAGTGCCGCCATGTCAGAATGTCTACCATTTGGCGATTTCTCTTTTATTGATGAAGCAAATTCTAAAACTATAGATTTAATAAACCACCCTGATGATTCGGAAATTGGTTGTATAGTCAAGTGTGATTTATAGTATCCCAGAGAATTACATGAGAGGCATAGTGATCTACCTCTGGCACCCGAAAATATAGTTCCACACGCACCTAATTCCAAAATGAAAAAATTATTTCTTACATTGTATCCCAAACGGAATTATGTAATTCATTACAGAAATGTGAAAGTATATTTAAAATATGGATTGAAATTGGTGAAAGTAGACCGTATATTACGTTTTAAACAGTCCCATTGGTTAAAAAAATATATCGATTTAAATACACCATGCGTCAAAAATCTCAAAATGAATTTGACAATTTTTTTTATAAATTAATGATTAACAATGTTTTCGGGAATCTGATGGTTTAGTAACGAAATGGGAGGGTCGCTATAGTGCTCGTGCTTATATAACTCAAGCAAATTTTCATAGTTGTACAATATTTAACAATAATATGCTTATCATTCAAATGAATCAGCTAGAAGTATATTTAAATAAACCTATATATGCGGGAATCAATGTTTTAGACGTTTCAAAAGCTTTTTTATATAATATTCATTACGGTTACACGCTATCAAAGTTTCACAATAATGCTAAGCTCTTGTACACGGATACGGATATTGTCATATATGCCATTTCAGTTCCCGATAACTGTGAATGACTTAAAGAGGACATTGATAAATTCGATACATCTGATTATAGTCCCGAAAACATCTTTGGTCTTACATTAGTAAATAAAAAAGTCCCCGGTTTAATGAAAGATGAGAATAATGGCGAAATTTGTGGTAAGGCGCTATCAACATCTCATAAGATCATGGAAACATGATGTGTTTACCATCAAACAAAATAAAGCCATACTTAATCGTTATGATGATAAATGTTTAATAAATTTTGATTTCACTGATACTAGACCTTGGGGTATAACTTTCAGTAAACAATGAGCAGTCTCAGAAGACAAACTTGCAGGAAGAACCGCAGTAGTAGTGATCAAGTCTACAGAAAGTACCTTAAGCGTTCTTTGACTTGTCCTGAAAGCTATTTATTTATACTGAATATATTGCATCATATTAACTGGTGCTATAAACTCAAAGTATTCAAATGAAGTATATTAAGACATTATTTGACAGAAAAATTAAGTTAGACAATACCATTAAAATTTTTATGGAATTGTGTACCGATAAAGGTTCATTAACTATTAATGAAGGAGATAGGGTCTTAGATAATATGAATTTACTTGGTGACATACCCCTTAAAATGTACATATACAATTTATTATGGGGTGATTCATTGTGTACTTCACAACTGTTAGCATTGAAAATATTGTTTATAAAGACGCTTTCTCTATTATAAGTCAATGTATTGAGATAACAGCATATTATGCTAATTACAAGTGCCTCGGAATTTTGATTGAAGTATTATTAGAACAAAACATTACATATAAGTTTCAACCGTGGGAAAATGAGGAGCACCACAAAATTTACCGCTGTATATTAGAACACATCGATAAAGGTGAAAACAAGTTCCTGTTTGGGATGGACATGTGGAGCAGATTCAGGAATATGGCCATCTAGTAATTTAATTGATTATAGAAGTGCTTTAGGTTTACCATATAAGACGATGTAATATTTAAAAATAAAATACAATTATTTTTTGTTTTTATTTTATCTGAAAGCTAAAAACTATTGGCTGTTATAAAACAATACCGACTTTGTTGACCCATGATCTCTCATCCAATCCCCACCACTTTACGAATAACTTATTATTCTTGGAACGAAGCGCTTTTTCCACCAGGAACACATCGGGATACTTGTTTTTGTAATTCTGTTCATAAAAGCCTCCCAGTACAGGTATCCTTTCATGTCTTCCAACATGTAGGTGGTTGGGTTAGTAATGCACTTTCACAATCTTAAATAGTTCACTTGACCAATTGGGTGTATCCTTTGCGAAAATACTTTTAAATTTACTGATTCGTACTATGTCACCCACACAATAGCGATTCCTATAAACTGTTTTTATGTGACTGTAAACCTCTAGTGTTGTATGATTACCGACATATTTGGGCTTCATTCCTGTAGTTGTATGCTTACGATTGTTATAATCCATCGTTACGGTATTAATTGTATCCAACCATTTATATTTACCCTCTATGCTGAAGGACTTACATAGAGCACTTAATGGACCTGGTAACACGTTCCGTAATTGCTGCATTCTTTGTGGTATAGGTGGAGTAATGGTTGCCTCCATAACGCTGCATCAGTTTAGTACAATGCTCAATGTAGAATTCTTTTTCTGTATCTGTCTGCAAATTGGAAGGTTTCGGACCCGTTTTGAAGGTTGTTTGCGTGGCCTTGCTAACTTCTATCCTGGCTTTCGTTTTGAATTCTTTAGTCCACAAGTATTTCGAAAAATAGTCGATAACCACTAATATATACTTATAGCCCTAATTTTGTTTGGCATATGTGTTAAATTCTGTCAAATCTGCTTGCCAAAAGTCATCATATCCATAATTATTGTGCGCCTTCGTTTAAAATTTTTCTTGCAAGTTTGTGCAATGGACATGTGACCGTCCAAATTTGTCGGGGCATTTTAGCTATGATATATTGACGTCAATGCATTCTGATTTATATTGTTCAGAAAACGGTATGTTTGGTCTTTCAATGTATCCATCTCTATACAGTTATTCTACAATTGACATATCATTTATGACACCTATGTTTGCCGCCAATTTTTCTGCCCACGATACTTCTAGACCACGAATTAGTTCGTGTACATCATTCCAATATTTATATTCAATCGGTCTGTTTGTTAATTCCTTAAAAAACGTAGCTTCAACCCCCTGATTTTTTGGGTGATGATCCTGACATCAAGGGTTTGATTATTTGTGTATACTTTATGCCAAGGCTTCCTCGAATTTGTCCACCTACATCATAAACTCGCCTTGCAACATTCGTAGCTTCTAAAATACTTTTATAGTTCTTTATATCTTTTAAATTTACTAGATTTAAATTGGTTTCATTCATAATAAGCAGATCATATAAACCGGAGTCTCTTTATACGTGACACCTTTAATAATCACATCGTTTCTTTTAATTGTAATGGGAGTATTACCAATTGTCCATTTGTTTGTTTTGATATCGTAGTTGGACTGCATCAGAGTGCTCAATAGCACCTTAAAGGTCCGTCATAATACGTTCAACATATACACGAGGTAATTCTTGGTACTGCTCAAGAATTTCTTCAGAGATGGGTTCATCACCGGAATCATCTGCGAAACTAACAGGTTCTTCTTCTTCCTCGGTATTAATCTCTACTACGACAGGTGGATCTAGGAAAGATGGTGTACGAGGACCTGAAGTGAGATTTATTTGAAAAAACGGAAGCTTGAGGTAGGGGGCTAGTATCACACTGTCTTGCTGATGAGGCTGAAATAAAGCCTAGAGTTAGCGGGCTAGTGGGAGTAGTAGCATGCTTTCTTCGAAATATGAACAAAGGTGGGTTTTTGGCTTTAATGTCAATGGACTCCTTTTGGGTGTTCTTTTATCGATTTTATTCATTATTTCAGTTCTCGGTTCTATTAGAGGTTTATAAGTACTTTCAAATGTTCTTTCATTATCAAATCGGGCAGTATTGACACTGTTATATTACTCGCGTGTTATTTTACTAGCCTGAGTAATTTTTCGCTTTAATATTATCTCCGTATTATCCATTGCAGCAAAATTGGGGTTTACCCTGAATAGATAGCTGCTAATACCTAAACGGATGAGTAACTACAAACCACCGAAACCAGTTTATGTTATTATATGGTGTAGCAAGACAGGTTCTGTATACCCTGAACTGATATCTGTTTATACCTAACTGAGTAGTTAAGGTATTATATATTCATCAAACCTTTTACTATACCTATCATTATTGACTTCAGCATCTTTATTTATGACTATGAAATCAAACGGATCTATCCAGCACTTTGAACACGTATCCCGAAACAATGTCATGCTTATTGTGGGGCTCATATGATCCCCATACACATGTTTTAGATTTAATTCATCCTACTAAAATAATATAATTAGATTCGAATCGTCACAAATTAATTTCTTTGGAATTTTACTGTAAGTTTGGCTTAAATAGGAACAGTCAATGTCAATATGCCTGCCCATAGAAAAATATGCCCTTATGTTATTTCGTTTTTCACAAGCGATATCATCGAAGATAAAAATAGGGTCTGCTTTTGTACAAATCGTTTCAAGCACATCATGATCATCACTGAAGGTGAAGTAACCTGTATCCTTTATCGTAAGTAGGATTTCCTCTAAAAGTTTGTACTTGTTTTGATTTAATGACTTGGAGTATACGTATACATGTTTAAATTTCAAACCAATTTTCTCAGTAAGCAAACTAATCAATGCGTTTATTTTTCCGCAATTGGAGGGGACACATATAATGCCACGTATACTACTAGGAAGTAAATCACCATGTTTTGAAGTACCAGACTGTTTATCAAAGTAATGATTGTGCATTGATAGTTTTTGCTTCTGAGCAACTATTTTCATCTTTGGTGGATGGAATAAAACTAAATGAATGGTTACAACATTTTTATTTATATACTAAACATACAAATAATTTTTTCACTTCTACGGCGAATGGGCTGTACTGCACAATAGCATAGTGGAGAATAAGACCATAGACAACGATTCCATTATCGAAAGGTGTTAAAGATTCCATTTTCAATTTGATGTCTACCGTTGAGTTTTTTAATGACTCATTTTGTTTAGGGCAGTCAATTACAAATACTGGACATGATTTGAATTCGGAGTAGTTAAATAACGCATCTGCATCATTTTCATCATAGTAGTCATATCGGAATTTAAAAAAATTGCGATAGGCACTGAAGTTCAAATGCATTGCTTCATAGGGATAATACTTAGAATTCAGATGTACTTTAAGGTTTCTGATGTTAATGTGATCAAAATTTCAGGCTCTTGCAGACATTGTGTACCTTTTACCTTGTTGGAATGCAACAATTATCCAACGTAGTAGGTTGCTTGTTTTAAAGCAGGTAATTCATAGAACTCCCATTAACGAAATGGAACAGTAAAAATGTAATTCCTATCGATTCCTTCAAATAAGTACAGTTTGACGGCATCACTAAGTGTTAAGTGTGATACTTTCCAATAAACTTTATTTAAGGTTAATTCCGCATCAAGGTCACCATAGTAGCAATTTGTATCGCTTCTAGATCATATTAAAATCAGCTCTTGACGCATATTCATCATTACTTGGTGTTAATCCTCTATTATTCCAAATATGTGGTTCAATAGTATGCATACTGTAAACGATTTTTCTCTAGTTTGCTAATCGAGTTCTGCTTGTAATGGTTCCTGATTCTTTAGTGACCACCCCAAATGGCTTAGTGCTTTGCTCTTGCTTGTCATATAAGAAATATATCCTTTAAGTGTAGATGTTATGTCCGGATTTCGGCAATCGTCTACTCTTTGACCTCCTCATAACGAATTTGTTCGAAAAGGAAGTTGGGGAAATTTTTGGTTAAGTTGCATGATTTTCCTTCATCTTCTTTTTTCAGCTTATCTTCTATGTACAAAAACTATCGTAAGTAGCTGTAATTAGATCCTGACTTTGAATTAATATGGGCATTTCTTGGAAGGTCCATACATAGAAGATCCATACGGAAGATAGGTGTGAATATCTGATTTAATTATAGCATCATCAAAATGTGAGTTTTGATAGACGTTTAATGATTAGGTCATTGTTAAACCAATTGATGTCTCTTTAGATGTTAACTGCAATGGGGGTTGCTGACTAATTAATGACTTACTGTAGAGATGATGTCTTTTATATGAATTTATTTTCAAAGCTATGTTCTAAGCGTACCGTGAATGGTTCCTTTCATCACACTTCAAATTAATTGTTATACAACTAATTATGCCGTGTATTTTGTGGACCGTTGAGTCAAATTTTCATCGGAATGGTGTTTTTAATAAACAATAATCATTTTGGATTATGAAACCTTCATAAGTTTAAGCAAGGAATCACTTCATTTTTCTACGAATGTATGGATAGTGTAGTTGGTGATCATTTATTAGGACCATATTTTATAACGGAACTTAATCAACATCGCTACTTAAACTTTCTTCAAAATGAACTTCAAGATTACTTAGATAATCCCTTTAAATCTTCTGACTCAAACATGATTTCAACATGATGGTGCACCGCCGCATAATGCAACCAGTGACAAATTTTTAATTGGATAATTTGGTGATAGGTGGTTTGAAACAACATTTATGCAGATCACCTGATTTAACTGTGCTCGATTTTTTGTTTTTCTTAAAGAAAAAGTGTACAGTACCAATTCTGAAGACTGGTAGAGCTGAAAAATAAATAGGAATGGCACCAGCAAATATCACCAAATGTTACGCAAATGTCAACAGAATTTATTCAGAAGAGCACAGCTATGCCTTAATAACAATGGTGGACATTTTGAACATTAATGCATTAATATTTTTGTTTTTTGTTATTCATTTTAGTTTTTTAAATAAATTAATGTTTTCACAAAAACCGACATTTGAATGTTTTTATGACTACGCAAGCATGGCCAACTACCGGAAATTTCTTTTGTTGTTAACTAACTTATTTATCGATTTTAAGAAAAATAAAGATGGTGTCAATGTAGAATTTAATAGAATTTCAGATAATTAAAATAACAGGGTATTCCATTAAAAAATTACTTTAGTTTTTGCTGCTTTTTGTTTTTTCATACATTTTAAGTAAGAGCATTGAAAAGACGGAAAAATTATTTACAAATATTTTTGAAAGATTTAAATATCTTGATATTTAGAAACTTACGGGGTGTGTAATGCAAACTCATCCACACTGTATATATATTGTACTGATTTATACCTCCCCCTCTATTTCTTTGTGATCGTATTTTAATTATATTTTAATTAATATTATATAATTAAAATTTATTGTTATTATAATTTAACATTGGCTAAAACTCTTAATATTGATAACATATTCGTCGGTAGAACTATATTGGTAGAACATGAGACTCATCAAAAGGGGATAGGGATCAAGATTTAGAAGAAACTCTACTTTAAAAATTATAAAATAAATGATTATGAATTTTGAATTATATTGATTGTTTTGAATACAATATAATCATAGTTAATATGATTAAAGCACATTGAGTTAATGTCCTATTGTTTTTATCGTATCTAAATTGATTAAGTAAATTGAATTACAATTTTTAATTCGCATTAATACCTGTGTTACACCCTGTACATAACAAAATTCTTTTAAAAGTATACGTGGGCATGCGCTGTGAATACGCAAACATATGATTTGACTACAACTAAAAATGAAATTCGACATACAAGTAAGTATAACTACATTTGAATAAAGAACAATATTAATATAAAACATTTAAATTTTCAGAGCAATTAACATTCCCTTGGGACATGCATACCTGTTGTTGCACATCATGATTATTACAAAGGATGGAAATTATGAACATAACAATAAAGTATCAATGTCAACAAAAAGTACCACATAACATGTCCTCCTTCAGTGGGTTTGCTGCTGAAGTTGATTGAAGACAACAGCCCTGCAACTGCAATTCTGCCCCAACATCCAAATTTTCTTTTAAATGAACAGCTTATTCACTTAGGTAAGTTTCACTTTGTTATTAGAATATTGACGAATCTTTATTTTAGGCTCATCACTTTTTTAATTAATTCAAAATAAATTTTGAAAAGCATGGATCGTGAAGGGTTTAAAAAACACACTTTTGATAAACAAGGTGTATAATGATAAAAAACACGAAGACAAATAATTAAATATCCATACCAACATAAACAATATAAATTTAAAGAGAAACAAAGTCAAACTGGGAAATATTTTATAACTTATCGAAAACTTCCGATTTGAAATTTGGTAAACAACCTTAATTTAATTATTTCGACAAAAGACTATCACTTGTTTCGTTAAACTTCCGATACTAAATCGCACTTTGTTACTTTACCGTTGATTTGTTTTAAAAATTATTTTCAAAAATTTAACAGCTTACTTTGGCAAGTTGTTGAAAAGATGAAAATTAAAGAGTTTGTGAATCTAAAATTGTATTTATATGATTTTGGTCGACAACCAAATCATCAATGTTTTCTATAGTTACGAAGAATATTTCCTAATTCTGATTTACTGTAATTTTTACAAGATATTTCTTTCCCTATAACTTTGCTTTAACATTTCTTAAACTAAAACATTTCCATAATCTAATAATTTTATCTATAATTTGAAACCAAATAGAGCTTTTACACTTAATCATTAATTTTTACACTTATTTATTGAATTTACACTAAACCTATGAATTTTAACCTGGAAATTACCTCACATGAATAGGGAATACTACTAACCCAAATATTCATCTTAAAAGCCTAAAATTTGGAGGAAAATTATTTAAATTCTAAATAATTTTAAAAACTAAAATTAAAAAATGGACATAAATATGGAACTATAAATAAAAATTCTACCTTACTATTTTTGCTCTAGTAATTTATTTTATATAAATTGTCCAATTTAAAATACTTTTTAAAAAAATTTTATAATACAAAACCTCATATTATTATAATTTTGTTATGAACGAATAAGTTCAAAGGAAATATGTAATTAAAATCAAAATTTTTTAATATAAATAAAAAGTTTTTTAAAACCACGACCTGTACTTTCTTTAATACAACAAATTCAAGCCCCAATCGATGTAAATTTTGTTTTTTGTAGAACTGAAAATTCTAAATATAATGAGGTTACACAAATTACTTATTTAATGGAATTAGCCTGCAATATCCAATAAATTTAATAGTTCTAATACATAAAGAAAAATTTACCACATCTTAATTTTTTACTTTTTACATTATTAATATAAAATTTTTTTATGTATTTAATAAATTAAATTTTAATAACCTCATATTGTTTTATAATTTTAATGTTAAATTTCACACTTTTAAACACAATAACTGTTAATGTAATTTTAAACTTAATTTCAAGTCACAAATTAATTTATTTTACCACTTTCGTATTCATAAGTTCTTCTACGACTAGTGTCAATGTTGTCATCACTAGTTTAATGTAAAATGTTGATTAAACACAATAATCCCAGATGCTGCATAATGTTTTTTTCACTAATGTGAATTGTTTTTTTATAATGGCTGCGTACTTGAATTGCGACATTGATACCAGCTAAATCTAGTTTTAACATTATTTCTGTCAACCACAACCTGTATCACATGTCGTGAGGGAATATTGTTTCAAAATAAACTTACAAAACTAAATAAAACTTGAATTAACTCAAACGATAACAAACATATCCTGTACTTCAATGTACTGTGCTGTCGATTACTTATACTAACATTATTAAAATTATATTAACAAATATTTAACTTTTTCAAACATCTCAATGTTTATTAATCATTCTTATCTAGAATTATTTAATAAAATGTACCATTTCATTGCCAACTAAAGAAATACTTTCTATGCAACTTAAATAGCTACTTGCACGTAATTTGAATCATCTCAACATATATAATATATATATATATATATATATATATATATATATATATATATCATATACATTGCATTTTTAACATTCCTACACTTTTAAGAATGCAAATGCAATAGATACTTTCATTGTTATACAAACAAAGAAAATCCTTGGTAATATTTTCAATTTAACGCTTTCAATAAATATCGAGCTATTTACAGTTGTCAAATTAATTATTATATTACTAAATATGTTATGTGGTTTTGGGAAGCTTAATTACTAAATTTTAAAACATAATTAGCCTCTACATATATATCACATTGTATTTTTTAAATTCCTACAAACTTTTAGGAATGCAAAGCGTAATTTTATATAAAGTAAAATTAATTGTATACTAGATAATTATTTATAGTGAATCCTTTTCTTCATTATATATTCTTGTATTTTTTAATGAATACATACGTGTTCAAGTTTTTGCGAGGACTGAGATAGCGATATAATGTAGTTCAACACTTTTCAGCTCGTGATGTGTGTGAGAGTACAAAAGAGATAGACCTTACACAATTAAACTTTATTCATGCACTTTCAAGGTGCACATATTACAAATTTATCCCTATTACTGCATATTTCAGGTGAAAATCTCATTTCAGCAAAATCTACGTTTAGTGATTCGGTCACTGAGAACTTTTAATCCAATTGATGTTAAAAAGTACCTCTCTACAGACTTTAACCGCAATGAGGGTTGATGATGATAGGGATGAAGTCTTTTGTACGAAGATGGAATGTCCTTTGATTGATTTTCAGAACCATGTTCTTTTAGTTCTAAGCGTACTGTGAATGGTCTACTTTCATTAAATTCTATCAATCCTCCCTTTTAACTTGTGAATATAATTGTTATATTACTTATTATGTCGGTGTTTACTTCTAGATATTGAGTATTGTTTGGAGTTTTATCCAGACGATAACCCGGTGGGACTGAAACGTCAGTTTCATATATTAGTTTTTTAGGTTTCTACTTTCGATAAGATTCTTTTATAATGTTGCATTCCACGTGCAGGTTAGTGTGTTTAATTAGTTGGATGTCTAACGCAGACGTATGTAAAATATTTTCTTCTAACATTTTAGGCTCAAAACCTAGCATAAGACCAATGCCTTAATAAAATCGATCTCAAATGAACTGTTTATCTCACACTTAAGTGTTGTTGCTTGCAATAATGAAAAGTCTCTCTGGTGACACCTTTGATTTCAGATTATGACTAATATCATTAACTCATACGCACCATGTGGAATATTAATCACTCGCAAATGAGATGAATTTTGTTCTAAAATAAAATCGTTGCCCGTATAAATGTTTCTAATGATGTTTCATCCGAAAAATCCCATCAATCTAATAACGTATTTCTTCTCCAAATCTAGCTCTATCAGTGGATAGAAGTTGTAGCTAGCTATGTTACCAACACCTTCTAAACTGAATTTTATTGACATAACTGAAAAAATTTGACGTTACATCGATTATTCATAAAGAAATTGTAGGCATAGGTGCCCGCAAATAATGGTTTTAAATTCCTGATCTTGGTTGCAGTTATAACAAATTTTACATCCGCGAAAGTAGTTAATCACTTCGATTGGTGGTCGAAGATTATCGAAACTATTGTAGTACCATACCTTTTTACCACGCTTTTAAGTTGATGATCCCAGATTCATTTTTCCATGGTAATTTAAGCATGCTATCTTTTTTAAAAATGCCCCTAAAGTAGGGTACATTTTTTGTGTATTTCTTCAAATCAATATCTATTAACGGTCTTTCGGGTAATCTATTCAGTTTTTTGGAAAATGTTTTAAGTATTATGCACCACCGCTAGATTTGTATGGTTTTAGATAAAATGCGCTGCCAGCGATCGATTCCTTCATGAGATTATGGCGCGAGTCTCTTCTTGCATTTTTTTGGCATTTTTTAAACGTTTTTCTTACCTCCTAAACTTTTTACCACACGTTTTGCTATTGAAAGTGCAGACTTTATTGTATCTGTGAAATCACGGTTAACTTTAATTTTTTTAGTTATTGTTTTTCGTACTTGCAATACATTTTCACCATTCTTCTTCTTGGACCGACGTTTACACCCCATTCCAAATTTTCTCTTTGCTTTCATGGTGGTATCGACTGCTAAAGCTGCAGCTCGTTCACCTAATGTTGCGTTTGCCGATTTAAAGCGTTCCCAAGCTTTTTATTCTAAAGTTTTATCTGCTCTAGGTCTACTTTCTAAATCTCGGTAGTCTCTATTACTGATATCATGCAGTTTGCACTGAGTCTCTAATTGATTAATAACGGGGTCACCACGTATGAGTCGTTTCTCTAATTTTGTACCAGGACCACAAAACGGGTAACCGGAAGTTTATTGATTAGCGTATTCACTAAACCACCTGCACTTTTCCTCTTCCTACCTATCGTTGTTCACCTTGAGTGATAGGGCAGATAATTTATATCTAAAATCGAGAGCACAGAAACTTTATTTATACTAAATGCTATACATTAGATAGGTAGGACGATAATACAATATTTCAATTAGGTATACAGTGTTATGTGAATTAATATTATACTTAGCATTTATAACATCTTGAATAAATTTATAAATGTCATCATCATAGAATTATTTCTCATGAAAACGGCGGTAGTCAACAACTTGTATGAATTTTTCAAAGAAACACTCCGAGTTGTAATTTCAAGAAATTCCAATCTATAGCTTATTATATCCTTTAAATTGAATAGTTCTTCTACAGTATGGGCATTGAGTGTGGCTGAACAGCAGTTTTTCTCATAAGAGTTTTCAATATTTCTTTAATCAATTCCCAATCGTAATAAATACCAAGACTTCTCGGTAGAGATTCATAATGTTGATCATAGATTATACCTTCTTCCTGCTTACATTTGACCAATCAATTTTATTTTCAATTTCTTGGGATCGGATAGAAGTTTATTCCATTCCTTCTCGTCTAATATCACAGTTGCCACACCCAATACGCACTACTGGTGCAAGGATAAGGTGTGCAGTGTATCCAATTTGAATATGCGTATCGTTCGATAGTTTATATGAATAGCAATCGGTTAAGTATTCATTAGCTGCCTGTTTACACTTCATCCTTATGTTGAAACCGGTCAAAATAACCTTCATCTTCTTTCTCCTCAGTTTTACTACTACTACTACCATTACTATTTTGACAACATGAACAACAAAACGTTAAATTATTATTCATATTGTTAGTACAACGGTACGAGGTATCCGTCGGTGAACTTCTGAGTTTGGATCGTTCCAGAATGATTTTATTGCTGCTTGCATGAATTTATGTTCTCACAATGGCACTACGACTAAACTCTGTTTACGAAATGATTCTAGTTAAAGCATGTTTATGGTTGTTTACCCACGCATGCGCAAAACCAGTTGTCACGCTTATTTCTGATATTTGACCTTCAAAAGTGATACGAATACATGCTAGCCATTTACCTACATAAGACCTTGACTCGACCGCATTGCTTGGTAACCTGGAATGATAACTCGCGCCCCCTGACAATTCTAAGCAGACTTTGACCTTGAAGCGTCGGTAAAATTTTAAGAATTGCTTAAACAGTGGATCATCTTTGACCTTCAAAATAGAGGTGTAAAATATCCTACGCAAAGTCAGGAGTTTATTTTTGAACTTGAAGACAGGAACCACTTAGCTGAACAGAGGTCAATGGACTTTATTGGGGAGTGACCTTAAAACCAATGACCTTGAAAAGGTCAATGAAGTTTGATCTACTAGCATAGACCACAGTCTGTAATATGATCCCCCTGAGAATTCTAAGAATTGTAATAACTAAATTACGAGATTAACAACTTAGCTCAGCTAAGAATTACTTGGTGACCATAAAAATTTGACCCTGAAAAGTAAAATCACTCATACCTTGCCGTTGAATTTCCAAGAATACCCCATGCAGGTGGCCTTGAGAATTGTAATAAATTACGATCTAATTTTATTATTCAGATAATAACTTGATTAATTTTTATTAAAATTGAATAAAAATTCGTATTTACCTTGAAATTACAAATATATTACGAATTAAGATTTATAAAGGTTTAATTCTAAGACTGATACTTGAGAAGCAAGAATTATTCAAGTGATTGATTTACTAACACTCTTGAATATGTAAACAATGTCGTATTATTGAAAATTATTCATAAAGTGTTGATCGGATCTTATATCCATAATTGGTGTGATTGTGTTGACTGAATGTTTTATTTGATTTAAAGTTGTGTGTATGTAGGATGTCTAGAATGTATTCTGTGTATGTACTTGTTGACTGTTGTGTGTGTGTGTGTGACTGTATGTGTGATGTATGTTGATGTCGTGTGTGATGTGTGTTGTTGTGTAGTGTGTTGACTTGTGTGTGATGATGTCTGTAGTGTCTGTGTTGTTGTGTGTAATGTGTGTGTGTGTAACATGTGTGTCATGTGACTGTGTTGTGTGTGAGCTGTATGTGTTGTCTATGTGTCTGTATATGTGTGATGTCTATGTGTATAGTATCTAGTGTGTATTGCTGTGTGTGTGTAGTGGTGTGTATGTTGATGTATGTTGTGTCTGTGTGTTGTGTATGTGTAGTATGTGTATGTGTATGTTGTCTGTGTGAGTGTATGTCATGATTGTAGTATTGTCATGTTGATATGTCTTGTGACTATGTCTTGTGTGTGTCTGTGAATTCATGTTATGTCTACTGTATGTCTGTGTCTGATGTCATGTGTTGTTTGTCTAGTTGTGCTGTGTATATGTCATGTCTATGTCGTGTGCTATGTCTATGTCTGTGATGTCTATGTCTTGTGATGTTATGTCTGATGTTGTGTATGTCGTGAGTTGTGTTGTGTCTGTGTGTGTCTATGTCTATGTGTATGTCTGTGTCTATGTGCTGTGTGTGTCTGTGTGTGTGTGTGTAGTGTGTGTGTGTGCGTGTGCGTGTGTCGTGTGTGCTGTGTGCGTGTGTGGTGTGTGCGTGTGTCGTATGTGCGTGTGTGCGTGTGACGTGGTGTGTGTCGTGTGTGCGTGTCGTGTGTGTGTGTGTTGTGTGTGTGCGTTGTGCGTGTGTGCGTATGTGCGTGTGTGTCGTTGCTGTGCGTGTGTGCGTATGTGCGTGTGTGTGTGTGACGTGTGTGCGTGTGTGCTGTGTGTGCGTGTGCGCGTGTGTGCGATGTAGCGTGTGTGCGTGTGTGCGTGTGTGTGTGTGCTGTGTGCGT
>JARFJB010002259.1:717500-772500 GCA_036346205.1 Vesta saturnalis | reverse complement strand
GACTATTGCTCACTCCATCCCGAGAAAAGTTGCCTCATCACAAAGGAGGGTAACAGGAATGTTATTATCGTGTGCGATCAACCATTCACAAAACTCAACTCTTGGAACCAAATCGCCAGGAAGAAGGTGCTGAACTGGTTGAAGGTGATACGAATGGATTCCGTTCTCGCGATCAATTTTCGAAATCGTGGTCCTGCTTCTACCAGTAGCTACATTTATTCGTCTAATGCTCGTTCGGCTGTCGATTTCAACTTCTCTCAGCACCTTCTACTGCAAATGTATGTCGTGTAGACTCTCGATCACTTCGATGTATACGAAAACTTCCTGTTTTTCGAAGGCAGTCAAAAGTTCGGGCTATCGTTTTATTAGCAGGAGCACGACGATTTGGCAAACTATTTTTATACTCTGCTGCTGCTGTGCATAACAATTACCTTTAAACAAGCCGTACAGGAATACCATATCACTGTATTCCTCATTTGAAAATTGATAAGGCATGATTTTATTGTGATTAAATTAATTATAATTGTTACAAAGCAGATAATAAATCGTATTTACATTCAAATAACGTTTGATACAAATTACATATTTTCTCAGTTTATTATGGTAACACTGGCTAGGCAACCAAAATTGCTCTTACGATTTTTACAGTGTGGATCTCACTTTAAACAACTGTAACCATTTCTTGTTTTTTCTGCTCGTTATTTTATGTGCATTTTTGTGTTGTTAATTTGTTAATGAAATTTATTATTAAAAGTTTTGTTTTATGATAATTTTAAAACTTAATCAGGTGTTAAGAGTATTCTCTGTAATACATTTACATTTTTTTCAACTGCCCATATCTCCTTACGGGTTAGGAATTGGGAAAAATTGCACATAATCATTTTGCTTAAAATTGTTCAATACATATTCAATACATATCTATATATATATATATATATATATATATATATATATATATATATATATATTATTACTTATGTTTTTTTTTCTAATCCTCTAAGCATTAACACTAATTTAAAGACGGTAAAATATTGCCTTATACAAGAGACAAACCACAGACAGGCAGGCTTAACAATGCTAAGAATGGGGCGATATGAATTGTCCGCTAGCTCCTAGATCGCAGTCGGAGAGGGCGTGCGGTCCTTTTCGATAAGGAAAATTTTAGGATGTTAAAATTGGGGCGCCACTGACTCACTATTATACTCGCCCACCCTTGAGCCAGCAAGGGCTGAAGGTCGAAGCTCACGATCCCAATAGCTGTTCTTACCTGTCGTCAATCGGCAACTGATTGCACTCGTATATGAACTTACATGCTTAAACCGATAATTAAACAATCATTTAACACCATTAATCAATTAAATTTATTTATAAACACAAACACCAAGATCCGGTAATCCCAAAACCAATTTAATTTTTACAACGATGGGACAATTCACGCTAAAGTCCAATTACAAATGATACAAAATTCTTTACAAAAATACACAAAGATAAATTAGTTGTAGTTATACATATATATCTTATCAGCCGCCTTGTACGTACAAGTTACAACTCGACTTCTGTAACTAAAATGGATGCTATCTGCAACTTCTCGCTTTATTTACGTTATTATAATCGATTCTGCAAAATAACTTGCGAGATCTTTAATTAATGATTAAACTTTACAATCCGGCAACACTGCTTTTAGATGTTATATTGCAGACAACATTGCTAACCTTTTATTTTGTTTTATACAACAATTATTACTATGACTACAATAAAAATAATAAAACGGTGCTGGTTTATTGGGTTTACACTGCTTTGTGTTGTTCATTAAACTGCATGAAATCTTAATTTAGCTAGGATGAATTTTAATTTTATTATTTATTATGCATGCGTTTCTAACCTTACAAATTTTGCTTTATCACTGGGTGTTTTTTTTTTGTTTGCTTTACTAAAACTGAGTGAAATTTGAGTTGCACAGCTTGATGTAGGTATGACAGAAACAGTTTCCACACTTATAATTCTCGACGAAAGGATTCTAATTTTGTAATTTCATAAATATTGAAACGGCCAATAATAATGCTTGCATTGAATGAAAGCAGTACTCAGACGATAATGTAAGTATGAATCAACTATTCATCGGTAAACATGTATTCCTTATTGCAGCATGTACACGACAATAGACCTTACTCACAATAAAGGCACTGATTGTACTTCCCTGATTACGACACTAACCTGCACAACTGTTGCGTTTGGTAACACTTCTACCGGTCTTCCAAGTCTCTGAATGACCCTCAATAACGAATGCTTGTACAATTCTGGAATAACCAGCTCGCACCCGAAATTGTAACTCGATATTGCGTTTGTGATTGCAATTTGCGATTAATAATAAAACTCGATAAGGAAAAGAAACCCTGTAGGAGAAACGGTCAGTAAACAAATCAGATAACATAACAAAATTTACCTTCTTCGAAGGGTTTCAGAGATAGAAGCTGATGTAGGATATTGTTAACTTTCTTTTTTTTTATCCTCCTAAGGAGTGCACGAATTGAAATTAAATCAAATTATTGAACGGTAATCTTCCAAATCGTGTTATGAGTGTATGGACTTGATCCCTTATATAAAAAAGGTAGCGGTTCACTGGTTAATTGCCCAATACACCTTTTTATCGAAAATCTCAAGATGGCCGACGAAGGAAGAAGATAAAGAAAAAGGTCACCAAAACTATTCAAAATTTTCATTATCAGTAGATAATGTTTAAATTTGTGAAGTGGTGGAAAGAATGTTAAAAGATGCAGATTCCTTTATTTAATTACAGAAACCTGTATAGTTCATTGAAGTAGAAATCTGATTTTTGTTAATGATTTGTTTCTCCATAAGATGATGCTACTAACTCTTAAAATTATAATTTATATTTTGAATGGGTGTTTATGTGGTAATTTAAAACGTAACAACTCTCCCTCAGTTGGAGAAGTGAAAATTTCCGTAAATTTACACGAATTCTTCACACGTTGTCAAGCGGCAAAACGGAATGAAACTAGTGATGCAAAAGGAAAGAAAAGGGAAGGAGTGACGGAAATTCAGGGCTACCCCAGGACACAAACCCTTAACATTGTTTCCCATATGAAGAGAAACGAAAGGTAGCGACTAAAATGCGCAAGGGACGAAACAAAGTAACACAGCACAAGAGACGAGCAGTAAAACTTATAGAACCCTAAAAGAGCGTCCTATGGGAAGGCAAAACGTAAAACATAACGCAAAGGGAACAAGGTGAAGTTGTTCGTGTTCTAGTATAGTGAAGCCGTACTAGAGCAAAAGTGCTGCAACACACCCAACCATCCAACCTAACAATACAGAGGTTCTACTATTACAAAAAATTAAGCAAGACGGCTATTCTCAATTAATCCGTCATAAACGAGAACAACCCTCACGATAACATACTGGTCTACACTCAGACTCAAAACAATGTCGATACGGTACGACCTATAATCGCATAAGAGAGCTGAACAATTCTATCAACTTCCTATTAATCCAACTCCACCAGTTGTGTTCTTACAACTAAGCTAAAACTATGGAACGTCGATAGTATCGAAAAATATTCAAACTTAAAACTAATGGACAATACTGTAACGGAGAAATCAGTAAACAATATTGGAAATATTTCGCAAGCCGTAAGCGAGATCCGGTAATCAAAGCACTAACGTAACGGTACATCAATAGAAAGCTCACATGTCGTCAGGAGGATGTAGCTTTAGATCCTTAACATGCCAGATACCTTTAGGATTCCCATTTCCGTCGGTAAGTTCATATGCCAAAGTTGATAGTTTACGTGAAATTACAAATGGGCCAATAAATTTGGGTGCTAATTTAGCCGTAAAATGTTTTGTGGCATCCGATAGCGCAAAATTACGGTGATAAACGTGCTGCCCTACAGTATATTCGACGGGACGTCGACGAAGATCATAACGATGTTTCGCTCTAGCATGAGCGGCGGCAAGTCGTTTACGGATATCGCTAAAAAGCTTGTCAAAGTTTTGGACGGTAGGTATAGGGAGTTTATTGGTCTCAACGGAATTGGGTGGTTCGATATTATGTGGCTTATATTCGTCTCCAGAAAGATATGCTCTCTACCAAAATTAGCAAAGAAAGGCGTTACTCCGATAGTTTCATGGGTCGACGTGCGAATTGCACAACAACCTTAGGCAAAAGGCGGTCCCATTTGCGGTGGTTTTCCGTAACGTAAGCGGACAACATGGTCTTTAATACACGATTAACCCTTTCGACTGGATTATTCTGGGGATGATACACGCATTGTACAAAATTTTTATTTTATAATTACTACACAACGAAGTAAACTCACGAGACTTGAACTGCGTTCCATTATCGCAAACTATAAATTCAGGACAACCATAGACTAAAATTACCTGGTCTTCTATTAAACGTACAATAGACGTAGCGGTAGCTGCTCGAAGCGGAAGAATAAAACGTACTTACTAAAATAATCGGAAATTACTAGAATATAGGTATAACCCTGAGATGAACGAGGTAACGGTCCACATAGATCAACGCAAATCATACGCCATGGTTTCGTTATATCCGGATGTTTTCCATGAGACCTTGTGGTCTTTGACTAGGAACTTTCGTTTGCAAGCAAATAGTACAATGGCCTACGTGACGAGTTACATCGGCCCTCATTTTTGGCCAATAATATTTAGCTTTAAGACGTTCATAAGTTTTGAACACGCCAGGGTGGCAAGCAGCAGTAGAGTCATGACACTGGCGCAAGATATTGTTACGTTCGCGTTTTGGAACAACTAATTTCCATACATCTTGGTTTCACGAAGTTCGGGATATTTACACTTAACATACTTAAACAACGAGTTGTCCTCAACACGCCACTGAGGATATCTCAAGGATTTGCTTTAACTAAACGACACATTTTTGAATACCAACGATCGGGATTTGCATTATCGATAATCGAGATTGGCGAGATTTCCGGTACGGAACGAGACAGAAAATCAGGCACGACATGCTGTTTGCCCTTCCTGTGTAAAATTTCGTAATCGAATGGTTGTAAACGTAAAGCCCAACGGCCTAAACGTCCAGTAGGATCTTTTAAATTATCAAGCCACAGCAATGAATGGTGATCGGTAACAATCGTGAAATGTACGCCCTCAAGATAGTGTCTAAGTTTCTCCACGGAAAACAATACAGCTAAACATTCACGCTCCGTCGTAGTAAATTTACGTTCGGTTTTGGTCAAAGATCGAGAAAGATAACAGATCACTTTTTCGCCGTCGTCAAACTGTTGGGTAAGTACGGCACCAATTCCGTACGCAGAGGCATCTGTCTGGAGGACAAAGGGTCGCGTAAAATCGGGACAAGTTAGAATAGGAGCGGTAACCAACATCTCCTTGATGGTTTGGAAGGATTCCTCACAGGCATTCGTCCAGCACCAAGATTTATTTTTCTTAGTGAGTTCGGTAAGAGGAGAAATTACTGACGAAAATCTTTACAAAAACGGCGATACCAACTAGCCATACCAATAAAGCGTCTCACTTCAACTGCATTCTTCGGCACCTAACGTTGAGAATGGCCTGCACCTTATCAGGATCAACCCTAAGTCCATTCTTATCCACAACATAACCAAGGTACTTCAACTCCGCACGGCAAAAGTGACATTTATCGACTCACAGTTAAACCAGCGGCAATTAAACGGTCTAAAACGAAACCGAGGACTCGAAGATGTGTTTCGAAATCCGGAGTGCACACAATAATATCGTCCAAATAAACATGAACATATGGTTCCAGATCTGCGCCTAATACTTTGTCTATTAAACGCTGAAAGGTAGCGGAGCATTCGTTAAACCGAAAGGTAAGCGCTTGAACTGATAAAGTCCGCGGCCGGGGATGGTAAAAGCGGTGTATTCGAGCAGACTGCTTTACGCCAACCTGCCAATAGGCAGAACGGATGTCAAGGGAACTTAAATACTTAGCATCGCGTAAACGATCTAGAATTGCTGATATATAAGGAATCGGATACGCGTCTTTCTTCGTGACCTGATTTAATTTGCGATAGTCAACACAAAAGCGATAAGTACCGTCACGTTTTGGTACTAGCAAAATTGGACTACTCCACGATGAGGTAGATGGTTCAATAACGCCTTGGTCTAACATTTTTTGCAATTCGGCGTCGATAATAGTTTGTTTTGCCGGAGAGACGGGATAGTAGCGTTGTTTTATCGGTTCAGAATCCGAAATAATGTCATGTTCGACAACTGAAGCGAAACCTAACTTATCACCCATTAGGACAAATTTCGAATCTAAGAGAGTCTTTAATAATCGATCCTGACCATCCATGAGGTCAGATTGGCTCAATAGCGCCAACACAAGAAACAGTAACAGATTTGGTAAAATTCCAAGAATCATGTTTTAAATTCGGTACAACACCCATAGATCTCCAAAAGTCTAACCCTAAAATTAAAGGAACGGATAACTCCGGTATAACCACAACCTTTAGTAAAATACAACGCCCTCTAAAGTAAAGGGTACGTTAACGATACCTAAGTTTGCAACTTTGACCGTTAGCCACAGTAATTATAGGCATATCGCTGTAGTCTAACTCGAGACATAAATTTTTAAAAAAATTCCAACATTGGGGCCCAACTACAGATCGAGAAGCACCGGAATCTAGAAGTCCGTAAATACTACAACCTAAGACGTCAACACAAAGATACGGACGCTGATCGCCCTCAGCATGAGCTAAAATGAAATCAATTAAAATTCGATTTCGTCGGAGTTTCTCATCGGATGCGGTAGAACCACTAATTTCGATAGTCAAGATTTGTGACAAAACAGGGCAACAGCTCGACTTAACGGTTGGCCCGTCGACCGTTTCCGACCAAGAACACTTTGGGCAAGTTCGTACGGTGAATCCGCTTTACCACACCGATAACACATAACTTGACGAGGTTCAGGACATTGAGAATACAAATGCCCTACTTTATGACAATTCCAACATGTATTACCAACAGATGCTACAGAAGAAGATATGGCACGCGACGTAGAAGGTTCGACATCAACAGAGGGAGAACACACAACGGCAGACAAACGAGTGAACTTTTTTCCGGACTGATAAGCTAAATCAGGTTACAAGGATAGATCTCCCCTAAGTGGAGGTTTATAGGCACCGACCGAAACCTTAGTGGCTTCCAACTTACGACATAAATCTATCAAATCGAAAGAGGTATCGATATCCATTAAGCTTAAGCGTTCTTGATAAAAGGGTAAGATACGAGATTTTAGAACTTTAAGGCGTAACTCATCAGAAACTGGAACAGGCATGCGATCGAACAAGGTGTTCATCGTCGCGACATAAATACCTATAGATTCATCAGGAGCTTGTGTTCGCTTGAGAATTTGCTCCCACAACAAGTCACCCATATAAGAAGGCAGATATTCTTCTTTCATACGACGTACCAAACTATCCCAATCAGATACTTGTGTACTTATCATCTTATACCACAACAAAGCTTCGCCCTCAAATAATTCAATAGCCGAATCAAACAATTGGACTTTAGTAATACTTCTCGACTTGCATAAATCTTCCACACGTTCGAGGAAAGCATTTATACTTAAACCATCTTTCACACATCCTGAAAATTTTAGATTCCATTTGTACACAGGCACCGACTTACAAACAGTACTAGCCGTAGGGGACAAATACTAGCGCTAGGAACTTGAGCAGAGGTAGGAGGTAGCTGAGAGAAAAACACAGGTAGAGGTGGTGGAGATAACGCTCTTAATGGTAGATCAGAAGAAACTTTACTCGTAACATCGGATAAAAGTTGCAATAAACCAGATATTAATTGAGACTTCTTAATTTTTGTTGCCTCAACATCGCTAGAAATTCTATTTAATCGAGAATAGACATGAGCTAATTTAGTTTCAATCTTTTAGTATTAGCGGGATTAAGTTCTCCTTCAACTGACACTTTGATTTCGGCAATCTTTTTCTTGCACGTAGCTAATTCTACTTGGGAATCTAGAGACTCAAAAGTAAATGTTTGGCCAGATTTTTCTAAAGTGAAGACACCTCGCAAACACTTACGCAATTTATCAACATTACCCGTTTCGGATATACCTCTAACATTCAATTCATGTTCCAACTCATCCTTCGTCAAACGATCAACATCTATTCTGAAAGACATCTTGCAAAAAAAACACAAAAGGACAACTAATCACAACGAGATTAAGGGACGATAATCAAAACAGACGAGAAAACCAAAAGAAAATCGAGAAAACTCGATGGCCCCACGTCGGGCGTCAAATTATTACTTATGTTTTTTTCTAATCCTCTAAGCATTAACACTAATTTAAAGACGGTACAATATTGCCTTATACAAGAGACAAACCACAGACAGGCAGGCTTAACAATGCTAAGAATGGGGCGATATGAATTGTCCGCTAGCTCCTAGATCGCAGTCGGAGAGGGCGTGCGGTCCTTTTCGATAAGGAAAATTTTAGGATGTTAAAATTGGGGCGCCACTGACTCACTATTATACTCGCCCACCCTTGAGCCAGCAAGGGCTGAAGGTCGAAGCTCACGATCCCAATAGCTGTTCTTACCTGTCGTCAATCGGCAACTGATTGCACTCGTATATGAACTTACATGCTTAAACCGATAATTAAACAATCATTTAACACCATTAATCAATTAAATTTATTTATAAACACAAACACCAAGATCCGGTAATCCCAAAACCAATTTAATTTTTACAACGATGGGACAATTCACGCTAAAGTCCAATTACAAATGATACAAAATTCTTTACAAAAATACACAAAGATAAATTAGTTGTAGTTATACATATATATCTTATCAGCCGCCTTGTACGTACAAGTTACAACTCGATTTCTGTAACTAAAATGGATGCTATCTGCAACTTCTCGCTTTATTTACGTTATTATAATCGATTCTGCAAAATAACTTGCGAGATCTTTAATTAATGATTAAACTTTACAATCCGGCAACACTGCTTTTAGATGTTATATTGCAGACAACATTGCTAACCTTTTATTTTGTTTTATACAACAATTATTACTATGACTACAATAAAAATAATAAAACGGTGCTGGTTTATTGGGTTTACACTGCTTTGTGTTGTTCATTAAACTGCATGAAATCTTAATTTAGCTAGGATGAATTTTAATTTTATTATTTATTATGCATGCGTTTCTAACCTTACAAATTTTGCTTTATCACTGGGTGTTTTTTTTTTGTTTGCTTTACTAAAACTGAGTGAAATTTGAGTTGCACAGCTTGATGTAGGTATGACAGAAACAGTTTCCACACTTATAATTCTCGACGAAAGGATTCTAATTTTGTAATTTCATAAATATTGAAACGGCCAATAATAATGCTTGCATTGAATGAAAGCAGTACTCAGACGATAATGTAAGTATGAATCAACTATTCATCGGTAAACATGTATTCCTTATTGCAGCATGTACACGACAATAGACCTTACACACAATAAAGGCACTGATTGTACTTCCTGATTACGACACTAACCTGCACAACTGTTGCGTTTGGTAACACTTCTACCGGTCTTCCAAGTCTCTGAATGACCCTCAATAACGAATGCTCGTACAATTCTGGAATAACCAGCTCGCACCCGAAATTGTAACTCGATATTGCGTTTGTGATTGCAATTTGCGATTAATAATAAAACTCGATAAGGAAAAGAAACCCTGTAGGAGAAACGGTCAGTAAACAAATCAGATAACATAACAAAATTTACCTTCTTCGAAGGGTTTCAGAGATAGAAGCTGATGTAGGATATTGTTAACTTTCTTTTTTTTTATCCTCCTAAGGAGTGCACGAATTGAAATTAAATCAAATTATTGAACGGTAATCTTCCAAATCGTGTTATGAGTGTATGGACTTGATCCCTTATATAAAAAAGGTAGCGGTTCACTGGTTAATTGCCCAATACACCTTGTTAACAAAAATTTTTATCGAAAATCTCAAGATGGCCGACGAAGGAAGAAGATAAAGAAAAAAGGTCACCAAAACTATTCAAAATTTTTCATTATCAGTAGATAATGTTTAAATTTGTGAAGTGGTGGAAAGAATGTTAAAAGATGCAGATTCCTTTATTTAATTACAGAAACCTGTATAGTTCATTGAAGTAGAAATCTGATTTTGTTAATGATTTGTTTCTCCATAAGATGATGCTACTAACTCTTAAAATTATAATTTATATTTTGAATGGGTGTTTATGTGGTAATTTAAAACGTAACAATATATATATATATATATATATATATATATATATATATATATATATATATATATATATATATATATATATATATATATATTTATGATTGTGGACCTGAACAGGCTAAATAAGGCCTATCGTGCTAAAGCACTCAGGAACACTTAGGAGGATGGATAGAGGGATAATGAATTGCCAATAGATGCCTATGAACAGCTACCCTAAATTTTCTCATAGCATAAGTGAGAGGACAACAGGAACTAGGGAGATAATTCCAGAGTTTAGAAGCCGTGTAGAAAAATGTGGATTGCGCCCGTTTGGTACGACAAGTGGAAATTTGTACTGCATACTGATGATGTGATTGGGCGAACCGAGTGTTTCTCGCAAAGATAGCCGGAGATGGTATCAAAGAATGTAATTCACCAGCACAATAGCCGTTGTAATAACGATAATACAAAGAAAGAACTGAAACCATCTTTCTATGCTCAAGGGACTGTCTGTGAGAAATTAAGGACGGATCATTCATAAGCCTAATCGCTCTCTTTTGAATACGATGAACGATATCGAGAGCGTATTGGGGAGCACTAACCCAAAGGTGAGAATTATATTCCAGATGAGGCCGAATTTGGGCCTTATACAGCAGAAGGAGTTGTCGAGAGGTAAAGTACTGCTTAGATCTGTACAAAAAGCCTATTTTACGAGCAGCTGTTTTGGTAGCTGACAGAAGATGGTCAACCCATGAGAGATTTGAAGATACAGTCATACCCAACAGAGTAATAGAGTCTGAAAACTTAAGAACTGAGCCATTCATACTTACAACAGGACATGATCGATCTTTTTGGCGGACATAAGGCAACACTGAGTTTTGTTAGCATTAAATTTAACTAGATTATTGCTTCCCATTCGAGAATACGTTGAATGTCTTTGTTGATTGATTTTGCCATTTCAGCTTTAATTTCTTGATTTGACATAGAAGGTGGATTATCACTATGAGTAGACTGAGATGAACTACAGTGAAGAGTGCTATCGTCAGCAAAGCAATGGATGGGGTTAGTTGTTGAAGAAATAAGGTCGTTTATGTACAGCAGAAAAAGTGTAGGCGTTATAACGGATCCCTGTGGTACGCCCGCGTTAATTGTAAATTCTTTTTGAAAAAATCCATCAACTACGACACGTATTCGTCTTTTATCAAGGGAACTAGAAACCCAGTTGATGAGCGTATCATTTAACCCAAACTAGATGAGTTCGGCAAGTAAACACTTACGCCAAACTTGGTCAAATGCCTTTGAGATATCTAAAACGACTACAACTGTTTCACCGGACTGCTCTACTGTATTGTTCCAAACTTGGGTTACATATGATAGAAGATCGCCTGTTGAACGACTTTGCCTAAACCCATATTGGTGGTCACTAAGAAGTTTGTTAGTTTCAAAGAACGTGAGAAGTTGCTGATTGGTGGCTTTTTCATGATTTTTGACAAAATGGAAGTGATGGCAATTGGTCGGTAGTTTGAGGGATCGGTCTTATCACCTTTTTTGGAAATAGGTTGAACATTTTCTAACTTCCATGATGAAGGGAATTCCCCGGAAGGCATAGAGATCGTATAGAGCTTAGATAGGACTGGTACTATTTCGGGGGAACATTTCTTTAAGACAATAGCTGGGATACCGTCTGGGCCAGTCGCCTTATTGAGATCAAGCCTACTGATGATCGATTCCAAGAGCTTGTACCGAAAATGAATTGGTTTCATAACGTATGAAGAAGAGTTGACTAGGGGCACATCTTTTCCAGAATCATTGAGACACGAGTTTGATGCAAACAAATCCACAAAAACGTTGGTTTTGTCTACAGAATCAGCAACTACCGATCCGTCAGTAGATGTCAGGGGGGGAAATGAAGATGTTCGCAAGTTTTTAATGGCTTTTGCTAAAGACCAAAATTTACGACTGCCTAAAGGAGATGTAGCTAGTTCATTGAATTTTCGTTGTTCGAACAACTTTTTAGTTTTAGTGATGACACTTTTGCAGATATTTCTAGCACCAACGTATTCTACATGACTGTCAACCGATTTATTAGATTTCCATTTAATGTAACATTTATTTTTTAAAGATATTGCATCAGAACAAGCCTTATTGAACCAGGGTTTGGAATGTGAATGACCTACACGGTACTGTTTTTTCGGAATGTATAACTCCATTCCCATGAGGATGACTTCAGATACTGAAAGAGCGATGTCCGAAGAAGAGGACGACTTAAAACAATATTCACGCCATGGAAAGGTTGCAAAGAAATCCCGTAAATCACTCCATCGAGCTGACTTAAAACACCACAAGGTTCTATCGGTTTTGCGAACAACAGTGGAATTAGGTACGGTAGAAATGATTTTTATTAGACAATGGTCGGAAAGACCTAAAGGCGAAAGAACGGAAGTTTTATAAACAAGAGGGTTTGATGTAAGAAAGAGATCTAGAAGATGTGGAGTATGGTTAGGGTTATCTGGGATTCTTGTGGGTTCAGAAATCATTTGTGTGAGATCACATGAAATAGCAAATGTTTCTGCACTATGACCAGCAGGATTTGTAGTAGATGAAAATTGAAGCCAATTAGAGTTATGAACATTGAAATCGCCTACAAATGAGATATCGCAAGATGGAAACTGAGACAGGAGATAGTCAACTTTCATACTAAGGTAATCGAAGAAGTCTTGAAAGTTGCTGTCATTAGGAGACCTATAAATGCAACAGTAGAATTTCACAAAATTAGGACCAGAATGTTTAAACCAAATCACGTCAAAATTTTTATTTTCTAAGGAAGAAACCCTCTTGCAAGCAATTCTGTCCTTGATGTACGCACATACGCCTCCTTTATATCGAAAGTTAGAGTGAAGATGGTATTGAGGAAATTGCAAGTCGGGTGACTCGGAGCTTTCCGAGGAGACTTGTGTTTCAGATAGAAACAATATATCAGGTTGTAATTGTTCAAGATGTTGGTGAATAGCATTAAGATTAGACCTGATACCGCGGATGTTGCAGTAGTGAATCAGAAAGTTGATACTTTCGATGACCGAGGTCGCTTGGGCCCTGCCCTCCCGGACATCCGAGTGGGGCAGGATTTTACGTCCGGAATTTATAACCCTAGAAACCACAGTCATCTTATATTTTAATTTGGGACTTTTAATCCGATAGGAAGACAGTGAGGGCGAGAAGGAAGAATAAGGATGAGAATAGATTAAGGATGATGGAAAAGGTAACCGGCAGCCCTTACCGAGCTCAGAAAATCGGAGACCCAATATTAAGGAGCCCATGGTAAGGGTGGTGGTACCTCCCCGGCTGGCATGGAGTATACATGCCTACCACCTCATAAATATATATATTTAAAATTCAAAATAAGGTACACAAATTCTTTTTAAAGAAATTTAGTGTACAAATAAGGAATTTCCATGAAGTATACAAACCTTATGGCTAAACATAAACATAATTGTTGTCTAGGTACTAGAACCAAGAATTATTAGACATCTTCGAAGAATGTTAGATGCGAACCCACAGTGGTAAGCTAACTTACCAAACTAATTCCAACAAATTATATATATATATATATATATATATATATATATATATATATATATATATATATATATATATTATTTATTTTAATTAAAATTAACTTTTAAAGTACATACAGTAAAGGTTAACTCAGTGGGACTTGAACCAACGACCTCCACTTTTAAACTGGGCTCTTCCAACTGAGCTATCGAGAGGCAAGTCACAATCGATTCAAACTTGAACTGTATGTACTTCTAATCACGATGTATTATAATTATTATCACAGAATGAAGGATCACAGTCAACTTTTTGTGAATGTCATGTGAGCGCCTCCTCGATAGCTCAGATGGAAGAGCCCCACTCTAGCCAAGTGGAGGTCGTGGGTTCAAGTCCCACTCGAGTTAATCTTTTACTGTATGTACTTTAAAAGTTAATTTTAAATAAAATACAATTAATGATTATTAAATTGAACTTCTGTTCGTTCACTAAACCAATTTCTATATATATATATATATATATATATATATATATATATATATATATATATATATATATATATATATATATATATATATATATATATATATATATATATATATATATATAAACGTTTAAAAAAGATGCGGCAATATTAAAGGGGTGATTGCCTAGGTCATTTTATATAATAAAGTTCCTATAAACATAGGTCCGCAAACGCTTCGTTACCGATCTACAGCCTGTTGAAGTTTAATTTAAAAAAACAGTCAAAATTAGATTATTCCAAAACGGCTTGAGATATCATAATGAAATTTTGTGCGTGTCAATAGCTGTGGGAGACGCACACTTTGCAATACAAAACGATGTTTCAGTCGTACCATTGGCGCGCGTATTGACACGTCACAGGCTATTTTTCAAGAAAAAAGTAGGATGCCGCTGATTTCTCTAAAAATAAAAAATATTTTCTAGTTCTTTGTCTAATTTTGAAGAAAAAAGCTCTCTTGACTTTTTGTCGTACGACGTACAGTTTTTGAGTAACAAAAACATCTTAGTGCATGTTCATTTATTACAGAAAATCAAGGGTTTCATTCAAGGGCAAAAACAAATATTTCACCAAACCAAACATTTTACCAACCAAAAATTACAAAAACTGTTCAAAGTGACCACCTCGAACTCGGACGCAAGAATCCAATCTTCTCCTCATTGACTGGCGAACTCTCTCAAAAACACCAGGATCTGTTTTAATTGAGTTGCACCCAGCAATGATTTGATTTCTATTGACATAGAAAAAAGTGACATGCATAGTGCCACGCGATAGAGGGCACTAAAATAAGAAAAAAAGTTGCTATGAACTTAGGCCCGCAACGCCTTCGTTTAAAAGATTATTTATAATTTTTTTGTTTTTTTCTTAATATCTTCTTACAATGATGTAATAAGCGGACGAAATTTTGTATACAGGGGCTTTTTATCACGCAGAATTCAAATATGACCTTACTTGTAAAAAGATATTAAATAAAAAAAAAATTAAACTTCAACATCCTATATCTTTTAAACGAAGGCGTTGTGGACCTAAGTTCATAGAAACTTTTTTTCTTATTTTAGTGTCCTCTATCGCGTGGTACTATGCATGGCACTTTTTTCTGTCACCCTTATGTATATTACTCCAAAATTAAAAAAATATGTATTTAACACACAAAGCATTGTCATAAATAGTCTATTGCACAAAGGCTGAAATATTTTCCAAGAAAATGTTCCTTCAATTAAATGAATTACATAAAGCGCTCTATATATTTGGAGCAAAAAAATTTAACATAACTGTTGACCATACACACTACGATCATCGTAGCTAGTCTTTTCTACATAAAAGTATTGCAAATTAGTGTTTGTCAAGAAAATAGGCTACAAATGAGAAATTTTTTCATGTCATCAGAATTATTTTATTAAAACAGAATGATAGACTGTAGTTAGAGCATGGATATCAAAATAATACAAACACAGTTTATCACAATACTGCTCTACAAAAATCAGTGAATTAAAGCGATTCAATTTGATCTCCAATAATAATTACAACATTGCTAATTTTTAGTGAATGAGCTCACTTCGCACTAAAAAGTAGTTAAACTAGTAAAAACTAATAAAATTCAGTTCTTGTGGATGGAAACAACAATGCATTTGTACACTTTTAAAGAAATCCACTGAATTCCTTATACACGTTGAGTGTTTTCTCTAAAAGGGATGCGTAGATATAACAAATTTTAAATTCGAACTTTTTAGTTTCTCATGCATCATGTATATAAAATATAGTGATATTCATCGCTGCATCATTTATTCAATTCTATTAATACACGTCGTCGCCGGCTTGTTTTCTTATTTGTTCATCACTCAATGAAAATTAAGATTGCATATAACCAAGCTCACATACCATTCGGAATTTAAAAAATGGTATTTCCAAGTACATAATGAACTTGTTAAAATTTTACCATATTTTGAATATAAATCATTAGCCATATTCATGAGCATACAACTATTTGAATTTTAATGATTACTCAACAACATTATTCATAATTCAGACTTACGGATTTTTTGAAGCGCTGGCGAGTTCTAGAGCTCAATTTAAATGGCGATTCGATTTTATTTTTCAAATTATTAATATAATACCAATAGCTATCAAAAATTTTATAAAAATGCTAAGTTATATCTTTGTAGAGGGGTAAAAAAAAAGTTGCATGATACATAATAGAAATTTAAAAATGGTGTATTTACCTAAGAATTCGAAAATCCGAAAACGATTTGATCCAGCGCCTACAGTTTTTCGTTCGTGTTGCATACAAAACTGAATTTCGAAATAAATTAATTATAAAAATCGATCTGACAACGGTCACAGTAGGTCGTTTAACTAGATCTATTGTAACTGTAAATATTTTTAATCTGTAATTTTTGCAAAATTACTTTTCCAAGTTACATTAAAAAAATGTTTTTATTGCCAGAAAATCTTTAATATGTGTGGAAATATAATAATTAGTTGAGATAGATCGATCTCAAAATCAATTTCCAAAAAATTTCAAAATTCCTACGAAATCAAAATAGTATTTATATACCAGGAACTGTAGCAAAGCAGATGTACTATTCCGAACTATTCGATCTTAAAATTGAGTGTCAAAAGAAAAATGGAACTCTAATCAGAGTAACGTAAATATAACGACTATGCGCGGGTGAAGCTAGCACACCAACATATACATTTCTCAATTCTAATTAGAGTTTCAGTTTGTTTGTACTTTACTATTAAAAACATTTTACAGTAATTAACAGATCTCTCGGTCTTAAGGTAGAATAGTTCTGAATAGTTCATTTTGAAAATTCGATTTTGAGATCGAATGGCTCTGACAGTTATTCCATACGTAATGATAGTATTCGCCGAGTATAAAGCAACCATTAAGGAAGAAAGTAATTCGAGCGTGTATTGGAAAGTTACAGGACTTTAAACAACGTTGATACGAAGTTTTGCGGATTTCGATAGTTCCAGCAGTTCTAGCTAGTAGTCTTAGGGTTCTAAAGGAAACTGCGCAAAAGCAATCTGTTTCTGCGCTAAGAAACTATTAGGCATCAAAGTATATTCATTACGAAGTTTTGGTAAGTTTGGACAAACATAAGATAAAGAAATGTTTCATAATATACCTTGTAATATATAGTGTATTAAAAATATAAAATAATATGCCAATACATAAAAGTACTGTAGATATCCAAACCACAACTAAGATAAGGGGTAGAGGACAACGATTGGAGATGTTTTGACTTATAATTTTTTTTCTGCGGCGCTTTGTTTGAGTGCTGCAGCGTGGTAAGGTTCTTTTGCGAAATCAGTTTTTTTAGATTCTTACAGAAACGGTACGTGATAGCTGGAAACTAATAACAGTGATATCAATTTTTTTTCGAAATTCCAACACAATGGAGAATTCAAAATGGCGGAGAAAATTATTTTACCAAATTCAGTTATATTTTGCGGAATGGAATTTCAGTTACAGTAAAACAAAAAAAAAAAAAGAAATTTAAATTTTTAAATTTTAAGAAATTTAGCCGAAATTTTGTGGGTAATTAATCCTAATTGTTGTTAGCAACAATATCTAATTTCAGCTTAAAATAATTAAAACTGTAGAAATGGCAGAACTGTAATGTTTAATTCGGTAATAAAAAACTAATCGAGTCGTATGGTTTGTTGATCCATTTGTTTCAAATGACAGTAATCATAATTTGTCCAGCTTTGCAGATGTTTAATATTGATTTGCAAGTGATTAATATTGATTTAATCAGAAAATTACGCTGATATGAATTTTGTAAATAAGAGCACGTAATGTCAACGTTTACCTTGTTTATCGGTTGGCACATGGAAATTGTCGACAAGCTGCTAGATTGTATGCAGTTAGGCAGGTAAGGTAGCCACTGTTACTGTACTACTAGAATTCATTGTAAAAATAATTAGATTTTGGGTTTAAATGGTTTATTTTTCTATTCAAACGTATTCTATATAAATTTAAATGTTTCGATAACAATTACCTTTCTTAGAAGGTGGTAAAATTTTTAAAAAATTACTTGAGATGTGAAACGTCTGCGTCTGCCTCTGCGTCTGCGTCTGCGTCTGCGTCTGCGCCTGCGCCTGCGTTTGCGTCTGCGTCTGCGTCTGCGTCTGCGTCTGCGTCTGCGTCTGCGTCTGCGTCTGCGTCTGCGTCTGGGACTGCGTCTGCGTCTGCGCCTGCGTCTGCGTCTGGGTCTGCGTCTGCGTCAGCGTCTGCGTCCGCGTCTGGGTTTGCGTTCGCGTTCGCGATCGCGTGCGTGTGCTTGTGCGTGTGCTTGTGCTTGTGCTTGTGCTTGTGCTTGTGCTTGTGCTTGTGCTTGTGCTTGTGCTTGTGCTTGTGCTTGTGCTTGTGCTTGTGCCTGTGCCTGTGCCTGTACCTACGCCTGTGTCTGTGCCTGTGCCTGTGCCTGTGCCTGTGCCTGTGCCTGTGCCTGTGCCTGTGCCTGTGCCTGTGCCTGTGCCTGTGCCTGTGCTTGTGCTTGTGCTTGTGCTTGTGTTTGTGCTTGTGCTTGTGCTTGTGCTTGTGCTTGTGCTTGTGCTTGTGCTTGTGCTTGTGCTTGTGCTTGTGCTTGTGCTTGTGCTTGTGCTTGTGCTTGTGCTTGTGCTTGTGCTTGTGCTTGTGCTTGTGCTTGTGCCTGTGCCTGTGTCTGTGCCTGTGTTGTGCTGTGCGTGTGCGTGTGGTGTGCGTGTGCGTGCCGTGTGCGTGTGCTGTGTGCTTGTGCTGTGCTTGTGCTTGTGCTGTGCTTGTGCTTGTGCTTGTGCTTGTGCTTGTGCTTGTGGTGCTTGTGCTTGTGCTGTGCTTGTGCTTGTGCTTGTGCTTGTGCTTGTGCTTGTGCTTGTGCTTGTGCTTGTGCTTGTGCTTGTGCTTGTGCTTGTGCTTGTGCTTGTGCTTGTGCTTGTGCTTGTGCTTGTGCTTGTGCTTGTGCTTGTGCTTGTGTTGTGCTTGTGCTTGTGCTCGTCCTTGTGCTTGTGAGTGTGCCTGTGCCTGAGCCTGTGCCTGTATTTGTGCTTATGTGCGCGCGCGCGTGCGCATGCGTGTGCGTGTGCGTGAGCGTGTGTGTGAGTGCTGTGCGTGTGCGTGAGTGTGTGTGTGGCTGCGTGTGCGTGGTGTGCGTGTCGTGTGCGTGTGCTGCGTGTGCGTTTGCGTGTGTGTGCGTGTGCGTGTGCGTGTGCGTATACGTGTGCGTGTGCGTGTGCGTGTGCGTGTGCGTGTGCGTGTGCGTGTGCCTGTGCGTGTTCGTGCGTGCGTGGGCGCGCACGCATGTGTGTGTATGTGAGTTAATCACGATGACTCCAGAAGCGTAACACGTACTTGGAATTTGATTTGTTTTGGAGCTAAGTAGGTTTTGAAAGAAATCTAGCGGTTGAGATTGTTGTTTATTAGAGGCAGTTTTTGGTTTTTATCAAATATTTCTGAAATACCTGCACATTTCAAAGATATAAAAATACTTACGTAGATATAGATCTTACACATATCAACTAATTATGTTCTATATTATGACACAAGGCATAGTATGCCTACAAACAATTCTTAAGGTGAATTTTAAGTGTTTTTAATATCTGAGTAACAATTAATTTTATAAGAAAATGTGTAGGTATTTTTTAAAGATAATTGAATTTCACCTAACTTTTCTTTATAAAGTATTTCATTACTAAGCCAAAATGCCTTAAAATGTTATTTAAGCTGCAAAGGTGGTAAGTAGCTTTTACCATTCAAGTCAGGCAATTATACCCCGGGATTGGTCAAAGCTACTACCTCACGAGCCCCTTATAACATTTTATTTGTTTCCACAGTTCTCAAATCCTTGAAAAGAGATCAGGTTTTATTTTTCTTAAAGTTATACTGTGGTATTAGTAGTTATAGTGTGACATTAGTCAAAACCACATTGTCTGCATTAGTTTTGGTGTTGCTAAGGCGCGTGCGTTGTTGCGTGAAACCTGGTAGTAATCTTAGTTTACAATTCTTAAGAAATGTCTGCTTCTGAATTAGAAGAGGCAGCAAATGCTGAATGTTTATAAGTTTATTGCCTGAAAAGTAGAAATTGCGTTACGCACGATCATACAGAACATTTAAGGAACGGTGCCAGGGCAAAAATACTGGCGTTTCTGAGAAATCGCTATGCATATTTTACGGAGAAATCATAAAGTAGCCGGCTAATTTGTGGTGTAAGTACTCAATGATTAAGTCAATGGTTTTCATAGAGGAAGACACAGATGTATCGAAATATTACTAACTTAAAGCATTTCTGAAACCCAAGTATGATAATTATAAACCCAAAAATCAAGCCTTTTTACAAGACAGGAAGTCAATGCATTTCTCCAGCAGGCAACCGATGGTACTTATTTGCTTATAAAGATAGTGACGGTTTTAAGCGTTGCAGGAGTATGCCACACAGATGAGTTGTGTAAGCTTACACTGGAGACATCATTGTTACTATTCCAGACCCGAAAAATGGTACGTTACTTCTACTTCTCGGCTAGATAGTGTTTGTCATCTATAAATTGTTAAGAAGTATGCTATTAGATCAAAGATTAAAACTGAAATATTACGATTTTTTATACGTTATTAAGCAGGGAACTGCAATAATCAACCAGTCGCCAAGAATACCATTTGTATAAGTCTTTAAATTTTATAAAAACACAATGAATTTTTGTAACAATAAAAAATTCGCTTTAAAAAACCTGATTGACTATTAATAAAAGAAGACGTTAATTAGAAAGATCGATTTTACCATATGGGATACCATGTGTCGTTGTCATACACCCTCCCATTAAAATTAATGGGAGTAGAGCCTAGTGGTATATTTTAAAAGGGTATGTAGATACTTGTAATTGTTATGGAGAGAAAGCTTTAACTCTGAAATGCTATTATCACAATGAGGCTCCCATACCATCTTGTAAGGTTTCGCATGGCTCTGATCTAGTGGTGTTAAAAAGCAAATGGAAGTTTCTGGTAATATGGTCTGACCGTGGTTCTATCTAGCAGTTTATTTTAAAAGTATTGAACGGAAGGAAAACGAAATACCATTCCAGAACTAAAATTATCTCATACTACTGCGCTAGGGCTCCGCATGTTGATCCTGAGTGTTAGCCCCATTTCAGGACTCCCTCGTTTGTTAGTGTTACTATCTTTTGAAAGTCATTGAGTCATCATGGTTTCGTGTACCTTGTCTTCCCGCTGTCTCGTCAACACTTTTCGCTGTTGTATAGCAGAAACTAAAAGGACAAAACGTTTTAACTATATGTAAAACAATAACTGTAAAGCGTAAATTTACAAAAGGCCAGCAGGGCCTAGGCTACGTATTGAAATGTTCCTAATATGAGACTTTACGGCAAGTTGGGGAGCCTGATCGAAGTCCTATGAGGTGTATAGGGCTTCTCCAGTATTATGATACAGTCTTCCTGGGCGGAGTCTCAGCTGATAGAAAAAGGTCCCCAGCGGGACCGTTAACTGTTGACAATGGAGCCGCAACGCAGCCTCAAGTGAAGAACTGGACAGCCCCAAAAATTCTAATCAGGGGCTAAAGACGACAAAAGGTCCATAAATACGTGATCAATGGGTTGCAAATTGCGCCGGAAAAGGGCCAATCACGTAAAAGTGTCCGAGGTATTGAGAAGACCGGGGTCGCTTGGGGGCGTGGTCACCAGGAGAGAGGCGTGACCACGATCCTTCCCACTCCTAAATTGTAACTTCATCTGATGAAAATTGGTGGGAGGAAACTTCTACGTACAAGTAAATCTATCTGGAATCACAGTTACACAACATTTAAGTGCTTATGGTCCTCTGTGAGGTTGTACTGTTGAAAAAAAATCTATTTATACGCTACATGTGTAGCCCCCTGAAAAAACCTCATACAAGGTAGACGGTAACGAGAATCGAACCCATTACCTCCCGAGTGCTAGTCAGGTCGTGTCACCACTGCGCTACTAGCTCGGTATATATATATATATATATATATATATATATATATATATATATATATATATATATATATATATATATATATATATATATATATATATATATATATATATATATATATATATATATATATATAGGAATCGCCAAAATTAAAGGAGCACTAGAACTCATCATTATAAGCAAAAATGTTCATATGTACATGGGTCCGGAAATGCTTCGTTTCCGAGATACAGGGTGTCAAGGTTGAAAAAAGAAATCGCGATTTCTTCAATATTTTTTGACTGTTTCGAAATAATTTCATGAAATTTCGTATACCGTGTTTTTTTGGGACAGTTGTCTGAACAGTAGTTATCAAAGGAACATGTTTACTTTTAATATTAATTTCTTTTCTTTTTTTTTATATTGGATATTTTAGTGCTCCTTACAAGTTTTAAATAAATAAACATTGAGTTTTAAATGTGTTTTTCTCAGAAACGGTTGCTCCTAGCGACATCACTAAAATATACTTTTTTTAGCAGAAAAGATAGGAGAATCGATTTTTCTAGTCCAAAATGGTATACAGTGTAGCACAAAAAAATTGCAACGATTTAAAAGGGTCGAAATGGTTGCCGCTGGGGCCCTCTAGAGACCACAACTAAATGGACCACAAATTTGAATATTTCATTTCAAAAAACCATCGTATACGAAATTTCATGAAATTATTTCGAAACAGTCGAAAGATATTGAAGAAAACGCGATTTCTTTTTTCAACTTTGACACCCTGTATCTCGGAAACGAAGCATTTCCGGACTTTTTAGCCTATAATGATGAGTTCTAGAACTACTTTAATTTTGGCGGATTAGATAAGATTCACCCTGTATATATATATATATATATATATATATATATATATATATATATATATATATATACACGTAGTGGCACCATTTCGTGGTGCCAGAAAGTTTCCTCAAGTATATAGTATCCAAGGAGTCTCAGGAGCATGTACGCGAAGTTTCACGATGGCGCCAATTGGATCATATTTACGAAAAATAGGAAAGTATAAGTTAAACCTCTAAGTGACACCAGTCACGTTGTGGCACCATGCAATTTCAAACACGTGCGGTGTAAGGTCAACCAGTTTTCGTTTCCCCACGTCCCCTTTTACTAGTTTATTACCGGACTCAGTAATCCTTTGTATTCGTTACTTAAGATTCTATTTACAATTGCATTTTGCTTGCAATATTGATAGAAGTATAGTTTTATTCGAAAGAATGTTTTTACATTTTATAATCTTAGCTTTCGTGGCTGAAATTTACATGCAATTAGTTAAATACAGCATTCGTTTTGTTTATGTCATGTTGAGTTCACTTCCGGAAGTGGATAAAAATTCCCTTTTATAATTAATAGAAGTAACTTCGGATTTTTTGTGTTCGATTCCATATTTTATGCTCAACTAATAATGTTATTTATTAATTTACTAATAGATATTTCGTTATCTATGCACCAGTTTTGTTAGAAAACGTTTGAAAGAATTACATTAGTTCCCAATGATTGAACTTAGTGCATTTTCCGTGATCATTTGGATTTCGACAAAGAGATGTTAAAATCATTATTTATGCACAAATTTCTTCAAAAACGTCCCAACGCATTGCAACGATGACTAATACGTAAATTTTATGCATTTTCCGTGACCAAGAGATGTAGGAGTTTGAGTATGAACCAATTTTCTTGTGACTTCCAAAAGTATTGCATGGTTGCCCAATATGTTATTCTAAAGATTATACCTGATCACATTGATTTTGATATGCTAATATCGTTATGTATGTACTAATTTTGTTGGAAAAACGTCCCAAAGAATTGTATACATCCCAATATGTAAATTTAATGTATTTTCCACGATCCTAGGAATCCTTGGTGAACATGAGTGAAAATCGCTATTTTTGCAAGTTTCTTGGAAAAACATCCCAAAGTATTGCACCGTTGCATAATAGGTAAATGTGTATATATATATATATATATATATATATATATATATATATATATATATATATATATATATATAGTGACTTGCCGATAATGCTGGCTAACGGGATAAATGAGCACGACTGCTAAGCAGGTGTGCAAATTTTCTTAAGCAACAAGCGCGAATGCATGCTTTTCCAGTATTATCGAAGGAAAGTAACTATGCAAGAAATATATTTTGTCTCCAACCGTCAATAGAACCATACATTACCATAGCGATCTTCGAAAGTAAACAAACGCTGTATTTTACTGTAACAATCAAGCACTTTACCTCCCCCGTGTTCATCAACATAGCCATGGCTGAGAAAAATCATTTATAACGAAGATATTTAAAGCACACCGCCTGAAATACAGAAGAAGTCTTTAGAAACGTGTTTGGAAACTGCCAAAAAATCAGATGATAAGTACAATGTAAATGTTTTACTGGCGTATTTTTCCCACTTGTCAAAAGAAATTTCTCCTTCTTCAATGTGGTCCTACTATTCTATGGTGAAACCAACCCTTTCAGCAAAAACTGATGTTGATATTTAGAAAATATTAAAAAAACTCAGCATTTTTAAAACAAAAAGGAAAAAATATCCCAAAATGCCCAAAATTCTTTCACAAGAAGAAATCCTTAATTTTTTACTAAATGCACCGAACGAAGAAGGTAATTTATGTAAATTTTTTAAAACTAATTTGATGTATGTATTTAACAATTATTTTATATTTGTGTTGTGTTTGGCATTGCTGGAGCTTTACGCAATGAAGAACCTTGAATTTAAAAGTATGTGACATAGAACACAAAGAAACAATTTTGGTTATCTGTGTTCTAAATAGACGTCCCACGATCGAACTTATAGGAATGGCAAATGCCCAATCCAGCCAGTTGGAATCCATACTTTTGGAAGCATCACTCCTCAGTATTTTCAAAACAAAGCAGTTCTGTGAAGGGTCATTTTGACCCATATCCTACGTTGGTTAGTAAAATTCTTTCCGCCGTCGGAGGGTTAATAAACCAGTTTATAAATATTTCTGTTGTTAAGTTGTAAGGTTTTGAACACGTGGTCAAGATAAATAGCAAGTAGTGATAAGATTTAAAAGTGTAAAAATTGTTGCATTTCATCTAAATATAAATAGGAATATAACAATAATTATAATGTCAAAGTCCAGAAATCCTCACAAAAATCCGCAAATTAGTTATTAATTTATCCGTTTATGTTGCCTGCGGTGCATTTCAGTAATTAAATATTTCCCCCTCTTCCGTAGTTAAGACATGGTTTTAGATTTCGCCACAAGATTCCCTCTAAAGCAACACCTCTATGATCTCGTCCAATCACGTTAGACCGCGCACTACATAAGCAGAACCGCGGCCCGAGATTAATTATCCTCATTGCTTCCGTCTAGAGATCTTGGCCGACATAATTAGCCGCCGAATGATCGTATTGCTTCTGTCCTGAAGTAAACATTTTACTTACTTCTTTGCCAAAGTCCATCTTCTTTCGTTACTAATCTCTGTTCTGACCTAGTGGGAATCACAAGCCGTTATTTCTACCTGCCGACCCATTCTGCGGTGAGTCAAATTCTCTGTCATATTTACCAGACCAGTTTTCCGTTATTAAGATTTTTTTTGGGTCTTGGTAGATTATTAATCGATCCCGTCTGCTAAACACCACAATATCTGTACACTAACACTTACTTGGGCGTATGACCAGCGTAAATAAACAGATCCTAATACACAAGTCCTCCTCTTTGCTTTTAGGTGTATGCCTCAAAAGTACTGAGATTTCCTCGGGAAGTTACCCGCAAGGCGTGCAGGTATTATCTTACCTTTGCGTGTCGGGAAGGCGCACGCCTGTTCAGTCTAGCGCCCTTCTAATTAACCAATGAAGCGCACGCCCGTTTGGTTAATTAATCCTCTCCTAACACAAAAGTACCTAAAAACATACACGACCGTACTGGAAACCCAGTAAAACCTGCAGATACTTAATCGATACATAATCGCTCTAAAATGTCCGTTTCCGACAGATTATCCTGTTAAAACCTTTATCAATCCAGTCTACCCGTCACTAATATAACCACCTTGCGTTCGTAACCATAATACTTATTGAAGTATTACAACCCGCTTCCTGAAAGAATAAACAAATTCTTTAAAAATTAAACTAAATTTCCATAAAGTTTAAATCCCTATTTAATTTCTCGAAAGAGAATCCCTTTTTGTATAATTTTCCATTAAGCAATAATAATAATCGCATATAAAGTAAAATATAAACCTAGAATCTCCCTTTTAGATGTGCCTTCCAATAAAGCAGTTTACTATAACCGTGTTCAATTCGGAGATTACTAACAATTTGAATCCAAATAAAACTCCCCGATACGACATGATCACCGGTAAGGTTCTACACGCACTCCCGGACAAGGAATTTAGATTCATAACTTATCTATTGAATGCAATACTAAGATTTCGAAACTTTCCACCGCAATGGAAGGTGGCTACCATCATACTAATCCTTAAACCGGGAAAACCTAAAGAAAATGCATCATCATACCGAGCAATTAGTCTACTGCCGATTATATCTAATTGCTACTAAAAAGGATAACACCGCTAGTGTCATCAAAGAACCTAATACCTGATCACCAGTTTGGCTTCAGGAAACAAGACGCCACAATCGAACAAATACATACAGTTGTAGACAAAATCATAAAGGATTTTGAGGATAAAAGATACTGTTCGTCTATTTCTTTAGATGTCTCACAATCACTTGGCAAAGTGTGGCATGAGGGACTAATTTTCAAAACCAAACCAAACCTACCTCCAGATTTCTTTCAACTTATTAAGTCTTACATCACCGACAGACACTTCTTGGTCAAACATGGTGATTTCCAAACAAACTTACTTCCGATAAAATCAGATGTCTATCAAGGAAGTGTACTGGGCCCACTACTATTCCTCCTATTTACGGCAGACCTACCAACACGAGAGAAACAATGACTGCTACATTCACCGCCGACACTGCTATACAGGCTTCCCATTCGTAACCTCAAATGGCAACTCACAATCTCCAAAATCGGCAAAAATTATTAGAACTATGGTTTAAAAAGTGGTATATTAAAATTAATGAAACAAAATCAACCCAAATGACTTTTACTACCAGAAGAGCAACCTGACCACCTGTTTCAATTAATAATCAGCAGCTTCCTGTTGCAGAAAGTGCCAAATATTTAGGGATTTATTTGAAGAGAAGACTTACTTGGAAAAAGCACATATTATGTGTACACATTAGTTAAGTAATCAAGTTAAAGCATTTACTGAATGTCAACTGTTGACATTGTAAAATTGAGAATAAAAAAAAGAAAAAAATATTCAAGCGCACACCGCTTGCATCGTTTAAAATTCAATTCGAGTGAAATTTTAATTGATTTTCGTATATCTTTTAATTGCTTAAAATTTTATAAAGTAAACCAGGAAAATTATTAACGTGAAGTATCTTCTTAACATACAGTACCAGTAATTATTCGATCCTCAGATATCCCACACACCAGGAGATCTTCCGCCGACTACAACTTTCCGTCCTGATAAGGGCCACCTGGTGATCCCGAATTTTAGAGATAAATTTAAGTTCTGTTTAATTGTGTTCAGTTTTTGGAATCAGATTTAAGTGAAATATAATTATAGGAAATAAAATAGTACGTCACGGTCTTGAAATTTTCATGATTTATGCGAACCTCCGCATCTTCGCCCTAAGCTATGCCGGGCAAAGCAACTAGCTTTGCCTTTGAATACTCGTGACGCCATTCGAATTTAAAAACTGTAGTTATTACTGATTTAAACCCTAATGTTATAATTTTTACTATAAAAACACATAAATGTACAAACTTCGCTAGTATTAGTGAAGTCTTGAGAGTTTCAAGGATAAGCTAATTAAATCATTGCTTTTAACAAGCGTAGAACTTGATAATTGCTGACATTTCACTTTAAAAGATACCTAAAATAGAGACTTAAAAACCGAAATTTGTAATTCAATAAGGCTCAGTTGAATAAATTTGCTAAAAAAATTTTTGTGAAAAAAGGCAGGAATTTTTATGAAGTTCACATTATTGTTTCTTTATTTATTGTGCGAAATAAAATAATTTTCTGGGGTAGTGAAATAAATAATTATCCTTCACCGTAATAAACGATTAAATCACCATTTCAAATTGGTGTTATACGATCTAAAATAAATAAAAAACAGTAAACAATCAGTGTAGGAATGCCGCTACCTCCACGCGCAAAGGCACATCCTACAATGCTAACCCCACTCACGAAGACACGCCCGGGGTAGGGTTTATTAGGGAGACGCACCGACCGAATATCTAATTTCTTTGGTCAACACCTTCAATCCGTTTTCCGATCCCCAGATGATCCCCAATTAGATAACCCGTTTAAGGCACTCCTTGAGGGCCGCCTTGAAGAATTCTTCAACCTTAATCTTCCTGAAATCCAACTCAATAACGAGAATCCCTTTTATGCCCCCATCACGCCCGACCAGGTCTACACTTATTTGAAAAAAGGAAAAAATTCTGCCCCAGGTCATGACGGCCTAAATCGCAAAATCCTCCATCACTTACCCGACCCAGCTCTCCTAACATGTACAACCAATGTCTAATCCTGTCTCATTTTCCGACGGGCTAGAAATCAGCCTCCACCGTCATGGTACCTAAAACCCGCGCTGACCTAACCTCACCCTCCTCCAATAGAGCAATCTCCCATTTGCCTCGGAAAATGATTTGAGCAGATTCTAGCCAGGCGGCTCAGGGACCATCTAGAACTCAACGACCTCCTTCCTAATAGCCAATTCGGCTTCCGTCCCAACCGAACGTGCCAGGATCCCTCGTTGAAGCTGCTTACAGGGACCACCAGAGTATTCAATCACAATCAATGCAATCTGGCTGTGTTTTTAAACATTAAGCAAGCATTCGACAGGGTCTGGCACGCCGGTCTCATGCACAAGATCCGAAACCTCAACATTCCGTACCCCTTCTCCAAACTCCTACTCTGGTACCTGACCAATTGGTCAGTTCGGGTAAAAGTAGGAAAACCTTCACCGATCCTTTTCAACCTATAGCAGGCGTACCGCAATGTTCTGCCTTAGCCCCTATCCTTTACACCATTTTTGCATCAGACATTCCCGAAGTTACACAACCCTGAGTAGTCGTTGCGCAGTTTGCGGATGAAACCGCCTTCTGGACGGTTAATCGGAACAGCGAAACGGCCTCCCGCCTCATATCCAAAACCCTACGGAACTATTCCAACTGGGCGAACCAGTGGAGAGTCTTCGCCAATCCCTCCACAACCCGAACAATCCTCTTCTGACATCCTAACTACACCGAAGATAGAGCCCCAAAGTTTGCCTCCAGAAATGTTTCCGTTACCCTAAACCCAGAAAAACTCACACTCCAAGATGGAATCACCTACCTAGGAATCCTCTTCACTAGAACCCTCAATTGGCCCCCGCGATGTAAAAAGAACAGTCAATCGGATTAGAAATCGCGCAAGGCTACTGGGCGCTTTTCAGGGTAGAATCAGAGGCCACCCTAAAACACTTCAACACACCTACAAACAATACATCCGCTTTGTTGTGGATTTTCGAGCACCCATTTACACCAATGTAAAAGCAAATCATCTTTCCTCTATCGCCTCCTGTGAACACCGATTTTTAAGACGCATACACAGGTTACTCCTCAGGTTCCCTAGTGACCTCACAACACAACACTCCAACATACCTCCAATCACACACAGGATCCACGCACTTCAGAAAAACTTTAAAAGAATTTTCGGCGATACAATCCCAACCAAAGAAATCCTTACCACTCCCTACAACTACCGTTTTCTCCAATTCCCACGAAGAAAACCTAAATTAAAATTCAAGCATCCCCCGCGATCCTTATACAACTCCTTGACCCGAAGAGATTGAAGAATCCCTAGATAACATCCATATGCCCTCCGCATGCCCTTCCGTCTATTCGATGACGACCTAGCATGATACCGGACAACGAATCGGATTAACCACACTAAGCACACTACACCCATATTCAAATAAACCTAAATCTTTTTTTCTTTTTTTTGCACCAAAAATAACCACACTATACTATAACGCAAACATCGCAAAACCAACAAGAATTAATTGACTAGGGCTGAAGAGGAGAAGGACTCCAGAAGGGTCTGCCAAGGAAGGTATATATATATATATATATATATATATATATATATATATATATATATATATATATATAACAACACAATTCATACTAATAACATACATTACAGATAAACACTTGAAGATTAATAATACTATGTACTTGTCATCTGTCAGTAAAAACGAATTATCATCTACTATAATGTCCCTAAATAGAAACAGCTCGGTAGGACATGATAGTATAACGGCTATACTATTAAAACATTCGGCATAGTATATTATCGCTCCTGTATCCAAACGTGTTGAAAGTTGCTAAAGTCATTGCTTTGTATAAAACTGGAGATACAATACAATTAACCAGTTATCGTCCGATATGGTTGTTATCCACTTTTTCTAAAATTTTTGAGAAGGTATTTGTTTCACGTATTATCAATTTTGTTAAAAAATGCCAATGTAGTAATACCGACTCAGCATGGCTTCGGAGAAAATTATTCTTCAACTACAACTATTCTTAGTGATTTAATGAAAGTAATTTATGATAAACTAGACGATGGAAATCGTGTGCTAGCCATTTTTATTGATTTGACAAAGGCTTTTGATTGCGTGGATCATGAGATACTACTACAAAAGATTCAGTCACTGGGATTGCGAGGAAAATCTCATGAGCTACTAAGGTTTTACCTAAATAATCGTAGCCAATACGTTCACTATTTGAACTGCAAATCAACGGATTGAAAATCACAAGCGGTGTACCCCAAGGTAGCATCTTGGGCCCACTTCTTTTTTTGCTGTATATAAATGATCTTAAAACTGTTTTGTCATGCCATTTTATCTGTTATGCAGACGATATCAAATTACTCATCTACCACAAAAACGAGACTGTAGTACAAAATCAAGCAAAAATTAATTTAGATAACTTACACACTTATTTTAATAACAATAATTTTCTTATGAATTTTGATAAAACTAAAACAATGCTATTTCATCCTCTTAGATACAACGATAACTCAAGTCTGTATTTCAGTGTTAATCACAATTCCATTAGGCAAGTCAGACGTTTTAAATTACTGGAAGTTTATAGTGATTTTGCGTTAGTTTGGAACACTCATGTCAATTATATATGTAAGAAAATGGCGCTCTGAAGAGGTAAGTGCCTTTGTGTAGCAATGATACGTTAAAAATGTTTTATTATTCAAACTTTGAATCTATTTTACGATATCGTGTTCTTTTTGTAAAGAATCTTTTACGTTCTTCGTTTATTTAGTTGTAAAAATAAAAAAAAGGGGTTTTTGATTATTAATGATTTATAAGTTGTGGTAAGCAACTTAGTTTGCATTGGTGTAACTTGAGTTGCATATTTTCATAATGATTTATACTTCCATATCATGGAATTATTTTTTGCACATATTTCGTGCGCATCGCTACATGCCCTGATACCGTCAGCGTCCTTTTTAGCTTTGCTTGATGTACGTTGTTTTAAGCAAGAAGCCGTTTTTGGTTTCCACCTAAATTTTGTGTAAAGTGCCACAATGATTTAATGGTAAGACACCTTTAACACGTATTATATTAAAATCTGAAACATTTGCGTTTTGCAGGCACTTCTAATTACTCTTCTAATTACACTTCAATTACACTTCTAATTACACTTATACTTATACTTTTACCATTTTTGGGTACCTTTATTTTATGATTACATTTAATTTAGATCTAAATTTAGATCACACCTTTTTTATTTGAGCCTTCAAGAGAATGCAATAAATTCTGGATTATTCAAATTTCAATGAATATAAATTTGTAAGAAGTAAATTCACCTTTGGTATGGTTTACAACGTAAAACATTGAAAATACGACATATTTCGCAACATTGGTACGAAGATTACATCATCAATGGTTTACATTTCTGCATTCCTTATGATAACAGAGATTCTCAAGAGGTTGTACAAAAATTTTATGACAGGTATTATACCCGAATGACTTATTAGGATAAGGCTATTAACACTAGTTTTAATATTTATTTTATATAATCCCAAATTAGGTACTTAATAAACATAGTTTGTATAGTTTTTATTTTGACATTTTGGTGAATGCTTTATTGTATCCTCGGTTTAGTTATTCTAAGCGTAATAAAAAATTAATAATTTGGCGTCCGATATAACTTTTATTATTGTTACTTTGAAGTTACTATATTGATGTTAGGTGGAAGTAACTAAGCAGTAATATGTTGGTAATTAAGCAAATCAAAAAGCATGAACCAGGCCCGATTTAATCTACCTACTGAGTCAACGCCATTATCTTTTATTGAGTGGTTGGTGTCTCTAGTTATTTTAAGGATTTGTATTGAGAACGCTTCAAAACATTGATTTATATTATATATTATATTTTTTGGAGTAAAACAAATTTAACAAAATGATTTTTATAATGCAAAAGAAACTGTTCGCGTTATGTTTCAATTAAAGTGGATGCAGTCTTGTAAGTAATGTTTTATAACGCATAATATTTTGACTGTAACGTGCATATACGTCCTAGAAATGATTTTATATGTTAAAAAAAATATAAATGATTTTCAATTATTAAATAAACATCATAGTTATAAAACTCGTCATGGACCTTACACATTAGATTATAAAGAATCTAAATCAAGTTCATATTATGTAGGGTGTGTTTTGTATAATAAATTTCCGATTTCATTTAAAACCTGTGATAACATTAACGTTTTTAAAAAAAATAGTACATTAAATTCTAGTCACCAATGCATTTTATACTATTGATGGGTTTTTGGACTTTAACTTCTAATTAACATTTTATTAAATTTGTTTTTTTAATATTTTATGTATTTTATGTATGGTTTTAAGCTTAAATTGATTGTTACTTTATACCAAATTTTCAATGCGTATATGTACAGTTTTTTATTGATATATCCCATATCAACTCTGATCACTGGATGAATAAGTTGTTATTATTATTATTATCTGTCAAATGGGAACCCAGCCTCAGGTCCATTAGACAGACTGATATTTGGCAGCTTGTAGAAACGGACTAGTGTATTATTATCGGTAAAAAAAACTGTTTATTTAAATTTTGACATTCACCTAAAAATTACATGAAGCGGTAAACAAAGGAACATGGGATGAGCGTTGGATGAGGATTTTGCCGATGTGTGACGTCATCATACCAGGTATTTTATAAATGGTTAGATATCATTTTCAATATCAAATTGCACTGGTGGTGTAGCTGTAGTACTCGTCTTTCACGCTTTTGGTGCGGGTTCGATTCCCGGCTCGTGCATTTTTTTTCTCTTAGGTTACAGTAGTTTTGTTTTTCTTATTATATATATATATATATATATATATATATATATATATATATATATATATATGTATGTATATATATATATATATATATATATATATATATATATATATATATATATATATATATATATATATATATATATATATATATATATATAAGTTAACATTGTTTACCATCTCCTGAAATCACACCTTATTTGACAAGTATATAAACATCTACAAAGAACTACAACACAAATACAGGGTGTTCAGAAAGTTGATGTCAAAAATTTGGGAGCGAGTAGATGTGGTCAAGATAATAACTTCAAATAAATTTTGTCATATTGTCATACGGGCCCTCGGTTCTGAGTTATAGACCTCTAAAAATCTAAAATAAAGCCCTTGTTAGTGTTAATTTCTATACGATACGTTGGAATAGTATAAAATTTTAGTGGTTGATTGGCGCTCTGTAATAAACACAAAACAAAATAGAAATATTTTTAGGATTAATTTGGTTATTATTACTTTCAATACCGTATATTATAAGTAAATTTCATTGAATTTTTAAGATCCATGTAATTTTTAACTCAACGTAACCAAATATAATTAATAATATACATTATGTCTTGCCAAACCGTTACAACAAGGTACATTTAAAATATACGCTCGCCAAATCTAGGGTTTAAATGCAAATAGTTAACAAAAAAAAAAACAAAAGGTCGAATGAAAAACGCTTCTACATAAACATCTGTTACAAGAAAGTTGCGGTAATGTGTATAAATGGCGTTTGCTCCAGTTACATAGCAAAAGAGCATTCCCCTGTTTCCAGACCATAGATGGTATTCTACACAGATTTCGGACGATCCTCCCAAGCCACAGCTACATTGGAACAGGGTGCTACAAGTATGAGGCCCACGTTCAATTGATTTATGCTACTTTAAAAGGTGCAAATCCAGCGCGTTTAATTTTGTCAAAACCCCACCCTATCGCGAAGTATAAAAGCGAAAGTTTTAACCTAATTCCGAGCTAGTAGCGTATTGGTGACACGTCCTGCTTAGCACCGTTCTTTTAACCCCTTTTTCGTGTGTATATAAAACCATCATTAGAAGTAGTTCAAGGTCACGGTTCAACGTGATACTATCCCAATTTTTATTACAGTTTAAATTTCCATTTATACTAAATTACACTAAAACAACCTTATCCAGTTATTTCAAATAATTGATCAAAATTTAGGCAATGATTCCCCATTACAGAAAAGGAGCCGTGGTATACATACAATCTCAATATGATTTATTAATTAAAATAATCTCAAAATAAAACTTACCTGTCGAAAATTAATATCCAAGTGATCTGGTAGGAACTACAATATACACATCACCCTTAGTAATAATAATAGATATTTATGTATTAAGGGCTTTTATATCCCTGAGAGCTATAATGTACAATTATGCCCGTGGTACATACAATGTTTTATTTCATTTTGAATCATGAAACTGGAGCAAAATTTTAAAAAGATTCAGTATTTTCGGCTTTTAAATGCAAATGCAGTGAAATAAAGTCGACAGTAGGCTAATTTATTGTTACTAAGATACTGTGATATTGCTAAATTGTTGCTAAGGTAGTTTGTTTGTAAATAATTTGCATTCTAAAATGGAAGGTGAAAAAGCAAAAACTTATTCACAAGAAATTTTAGATGAATTTGAGCGCCAGGCAAAATAATTCAAGTAAATAGAAATATTTATACATAAAAGAGTACGAAAAGTTTTGCGTGTGGCGGAGCACAAAAAATGTGTCCACAAAACGTGATGAAAAAGTTGTGATGGCATACTTGTCTCAAATGGTAAGGGATTGTATAATATATACATTAGTCAATTATCTCTATTCAACAAATATCTATTTTTGCAGTCAAAGATCTATAAGCCGTCGTCACTGTGGTGTTTATATTCTAAATTGAAAAAGATGTTGAAGGAAGATGTTGATATATAAAAATTATTGTGTTTTATAGGTTGTCACAGCCTTTGGTATTTTTGGAGCATGTCGTCGCGAAGAACTGCATTCACACGTAACAACTGAGATCAGTATTAGTGAAGATCAAAACCAAAACCTATACTTCGAGGCAATTTACAATTGTACCAAGCGATGGATTGGTTGATTACGTCTCTTTGTACCGAAAATATGTAGTATTACGACCGGAACATACTACAATTGACAGCTTGTTTTTGTCGTATCATAATGGCAAATGTAGTGCTCAGACTGTTGGGAAAAACACCTTTTTTAAATCGTTATTTAATCACAGTGCACAGTATTAATAACCTTCAAGCTTCAAGGCAAAATGCCGAGGATAATAGCAGAGTTCCTCAATCTACCGGAAGCCCATAAGTACACAGGGTACTGCTTTCTCAGGAGTGCGGCGACGATCTTTGCAGAAAGCGGCGGTGATACAAGGGCACTGAAGCAGCTTGCTGGATGGCGATCGGATAAAGTAGCCGAATCATGTGTAGATCAATTGCGAATGGTAAAAAACAGAACTGTCAGCTTTGGTGTTGGCTCATCTGGAGTTACAATTTCAAATCCATCCAACTGTATTTTCAATTTTTATAAAGAATAAGTTTCATTACTATTATTTTTATTAATAAAGGTTATATAGTAAGGTTGTTGTTTCAATCATTCTTTCAGCTTACGTGACATATCATGTCATGTGTTTGCTGTCAATCATGCTGCTTAGCAACAATGACATTTCCGTGCTATAAATACCACATTACGCCAGCATTTGGGGGCGTATAAAGAACATTATGGTGGAAAAATAAAATAAAAACATTTTATGCTTCAAAACCGGCCACGCCATTTTATGTTTATATTTTCAAAAGTTATAAACTGTGTTGACTACAGGAAACCATGGAAAGGAAAATTAAACCATAGACCTCGCGAGCCCTCTCGAAGCCCGAGGCTACAACTGTCAATGACCGTCGTCAACCAGCACATTGAAGATTTAAAAATCTATATTTAGCGGTCTTTTTGATTATTATTTATTTCACACCAGAAAATACTATTTTATTTTATATTCATTTTATGTAATTTTAGTTTATTTGTAATTTCAGAATTGTTTATGAGTTACTCTTGTGAACCAGAATATTCTTTTGTTTAATATGTATAAAACCTGTCAGTACCAGATTATTTAAAAGCTACATGAGAGTCTAAAAGCAGGACCACGCAGCTTCCTTGTAGCTAGTCGAAGCATCATAACTAAACCCACATAGTGAATATATATAATATATATATATATATATATATATATATATATATATATATATATATATATATATATATATATATATACAACGTGTCCCAAATAACATTTCCAGCATGGGGATCTCGCTTATTATAAAAGATACAGATTTGGTTAAATTAGATGAATTACTCCTAAGGATTAGTGAAATTATAGGACACTCTCCAATTTCCAAATTTCCATGTATTTTAAGACTTATGGCAAAAAAAGAAAAATGTCAAATTTCTTTTTCTTGTAATATCTTTTTTGTTATATTAGACATATAAATTTTATTTGCAATTTCTCAAGATATTTTTTATGCAGAATTTAAATATCAATTTGGATTTCTATTGCACTTTCTATTTTTTAGTTTCAACCCCTAAATTAAATTTTTCTTATGGAACGACAAGTCGGCTTTGAAATAACTGATCGTGTTTTTTTATCCTCTTTACAATGATATAGCACATGTACTATCTATTTTTAAAAACAACAAAGAAAATTTATTTTATTAAAGACTCTAACAATAAGTAAGCCGTGAAACATGAGAAAACGACAAATAATAAATAACAACAAGAGTTAAGCAGGTAATAGTATTGGAGATAATTATCCAATTATAAAAGATGTTCAAACAATTGACCATTCCGTTCTAAACATAATTGTGCCCTGCGTAGTGTCGACGTAACTGCTCTGCGTAGTTTTTGGCGTTTAATGCTACCAAATGCTGCAAGAACAGCTTCACGAAGATCTTCGGCATTCTCAAATGTTTCCACGTACACTCAATTTTTTACGTAGCCCCAAAGGAAAAAGTCCAAGGGCGTTAAGTCTGGAGATCTGGGTGGCTATAAAATCGGCCCTCGATTACCAATCCATTAATTTGGAAACCGATTATTAAGATATTCGCTGATGAGTTTGAATTGTGGGGTGGGGCGCCATCTTGTTGGAAGCAGATATTAATATTCTCAATCAGTGGTAAATCATCAAGTTTATTTTCTAAATCAGTTTGTAGTAAATTCAAATACCTTTCACTATTTAATGTTTCGTTAAAAAATATGGGCCCAATAAGTTTAGCGCCTAAAATGCCACACCAGACGTTAAAACCAAATCTCACTTGATGCCGACTTTCCTTAACAACGTCAGGATTTTCACGGTCCAAAAAGTGAACATTGTGTCGATTGAAAAGGCCATTATTTGTAAATCTGCTTTCGTCAGACCACAAAATCGTAGCTGTAAAATTATCGTTATTCTCACATTGATTAACATACCATTGGCAAAATTGTAATCTTCTCCCCTGATCTCCATCTCTTAAGTCCCTGCAGAATGATGTACTTATACGGATGATACCTGCGATGTTTTAAAATTCTTTGTGATGTAGTTTTCGAAATACCAGTGTTATGTTCAATTTCTCTAACGGATGTTGAAGGATTTTCAATAACTGATTGTAATACATTTAGTTCTGCATCTGCATTCCGTAATTTCGGATTACTAGTAGTTTTTGAAAATGAACCATATTCTTTTAAATTAATTACCAAATTTCTGTACGTACGAGCACTGGGCTGCCTTCTTTCAGGATACAGCCTCAAGTACATCCGTTCAGCTACTATACTGTTTTTATGAGACAAAATGTAACAACTCAACATATCAAACTTTTCAGTATTAGTAAATAAAGCCATGTTTGACACAAAAATATTATGGAACGAATAATTTTTAAGTGACATTAAATTCGATTGTGTTTTTATGTTTCACGGCCTGCTTATTGTTAGAATCTGTAATAAAATAAATTTTTTTAAATATTCTTTGTTGTTTTTAAAAATAGATAGCACATGTACTATATCATTGTAAAGAGGATAAAAAACACGATCAATTATTTGAAAGCCGACTTGTCGTTCCACAAGAAAAATTTAATTTAGGGGTTGAAACTAACAAATAGAAAGTGCAAAAAAAATCCAAATTGATATTTAAATTCTGCATAAAAATATCTTAAGAAAGTGCAAATAAGATTTATATGTCTAATATAACAAAAGATATTACAAGAAAAGAAATTTGACATTTTTCTTTTTTTGCCATAAGTCTTAAAATACATGGAAATTTGGAAATTGAGAGTGGTATATATATATATATATATATATATATATATATATAATATATATATATATATATATATATATATATATATATATATATATATATATATATATATATATATATATATATATATACAGGGTGATATAGAAAAAGTTCCATGCATAGTACCACGCAATAGAGAACACTAAAATAAGAAAAAAAGTTTCTGTGAACTTAGGTCCGCAACGCCTTCGTTTAAAAGATATAGGGTGTTAAATTTAATTATTTTTTTTTAATATCTTTTTACAATGATGTAATAAACGGACGAAATTTTGTATACAGGAGCTTTTCATCACGCAGAATTCAAATATGGCCTTAGTTCTTTTATTACGCCACATAAAGGTTTCCATCTTGTTTGAATCGGTCCTAACTTTTTTTTCTTACACTGTATGTCATTTTCGACTGGAAAAATGTGTTTTCTCATCTTTTCTGCTTCAGAAAGTTATACCTTATTAAAGTCATTAGGATCAACGGTTTACGAGAAAAGTGCATCCAATGTATGCAAATTATCCAAAAGCGCCAAAGTAACTTATTTGCAAAACCGTAATTAGAAGTCACCAATATGGGTTTTCTATTAATGTGTGGGCAGGTATAATTGACAATTACTTAATTCGCCCATTTCAATTGCTCAATCGATTGACAGGTGAACTGTATCGAAATTTCTTGGAGAATGAACTAAATACGTTATTAGAGGATGTTCCATTGGCTATTATTGGTAGAATGCGTTACATGCATTATAGCGCGCCAGCTCACTTTTTCTTGATTGGTAAGGAAATTTTTGGATAGGAGGATTGGAAATACGTGGATTGGTCGAGGGTAACCTGTACCCTGGCCAGCTCGTAGTCCTGACCTTAATCCTCTCGATTTTTCATTTTGGGGATTCATGAAAAGTGATGTTTATTCTGTAGAAATACATAATGAAGAGCAACTATAGAGAAGAATTATGGAATCCGCAGATAGATTCCGTAATAACCCAGGAATATTTCAAAGATGCCGTAAATCCTTAGGAAGAAGAATTGAAAAATGTATTAAGGTACAAAGACAACAACTTGAACATCTTCAAAGATTTAATGTTTTTTTTTAATCACTGCCCTTCATTGTTGCTATTAAAATTTAATTGTGGAAGTGTTATGTCATTGTTTTTGCAAATAAGTTACTTTGGCGCCTTTGAATAATTTGCATGCATCGGATGAATTTTTCTCGTAAACCGTTGGTCCTAGCGACTTCAATAAGGTATACCTTTCTGAAGCATAAAAGATGGGAAAATTTTTCCAGTTGAAAGGACCGATTCAAAGAAGATGGAAACCTGTATGTGGCGCCCTCTATCAGTAATAAAAGAAGTAAGGTCATATTTGAATTCTGCATGATAAATAGCCCCTGTATACAAAATTTCGTCCGTTTATTACATCATTGTAAAAATATATTTTGTTAAAAAATAGAATAATATATTTTAAAATAGAAATAAGGCTGTAGAAAAAAATGAATGTTGTTGCTAATAGAGAAGTTGTTGCTAATAAATAAAGTTTAGTTGAATAAAAAAATATATATGAAAAAGACATAAAAAGATTCTTTTTTGTGTAATAATTAATTAAACCAATATTAATCAATATCGAAGGAAGAGTCTCTGTTTGTAACCTGGTCCTTCAACAAAAATAAAATTGGTGAAGACAGATTTTTTAATTAATACCAACAAGTCTTTCTTAACATAAAATTTGGTACGTTCGAACCGGATTAAAGAAAAATAGAATATTTAATTTTTCAGAATCAAAATAAGTGTAACTGACATTTGTCAAATAATACACGTTAAGTCAAATTCTGAAAATACAAAGGTTCTAATTATTTGCTCCCAGATTACTTACAAAGTATAATTTAAAATAAGTTAAATCTGAAGCAATAAAACAAGAAAATAAATTGAAGAGGATGGTTTTGGGATTTTTTAAAACCAAATAAATTCTAACAAGAAGCAATCTAAAATCATTCCACTAAATTAAAACAAGAAAAAATTGGATCAAGAGGAAATCCAAAGGACATTATTCCATTAAAGTAAGAATACGAAGGTACAAAAGAATAAACGGAACGAAGTGGTAATTTTTTCATATAAGTACCTAGTAGTAACCTTGTAAATTTGCTTTGAGTTTCTGTATTGTTAATCAATTTAAAATGAAAGATTTAAAGAAACTCAAAGCATCTAGAAAAATAATTAGAAATAATATTTTAAGCTTTGAACAATTTGTAAAAAATTTTATTTCTTCAGATGAAGAAATCAGTAGTATAGAACCATTAATTGTTCGAAAAGAATTACTAATTTCTGAATTTAAGAGTTATCAAGATGTCAATTATGACATTTGTGCGCGTAATGAAACTGAAGAAGATAATTACGATGAAATTTTAAATATTTATTGTGACACTCTGGTAAAAATCAATGAGTTTGTAAATAGGTTTAACAAAAAGCAAGTCAATTCCTCCTTAGGTGATATGTCAAATGAAGGAGCAAATAGTTCTAACGTAAATATTTGTGATTTAAATCCTTCAGTCAAACTTCCTAATTTAGAAATACCTACTTTTTCGGGGAATAATATAACAGAATTTAAAGCGTTTATATCCTTATTTACGGCAATCATTGATAAAAATATAAAGTTATCAAAGGTGGAAAAATTATTTTATTTATTAAAATATCTCAAAGGAGATGCAAGAACACTAATAGATAAACTTCCCTTAATTGATGATAGCTATGATAAAGCTTTAAGAATGTTAAATGAACATTTCGATGACGATTCAATTCTTACTGCTCAATACATTTATTCCTTAATTGATTTGCCTGCAGTTACAAAAGGTAGTTCACAACAATTACGAGATTTTATTAAACACGCTAAACAATTAATCGGTGCACTTGAAAACTTAAACCAACCTGTTTCGGAGTGGAGTGTCATATTAGCTCACATATTTTTAAGGAAATTGGATAATAATACAAGGCAAGCATTTCAGTTGGAGAAATGTTCTAAAGAAATACCTTCAATGGATAAGGTTTTAAAATTCATCGAGGACAGAGCTGTAGCTTTTGAAGCGTCAAATATTTTAAATTCAATTGACAGTAAGTTTAATGAAAACAAAAGAAAATTCGTGACAAATATTACTACTACTAATAATAATAATAACTGTAGTTTTTGTTCTAAAGGTGGTCATCAAATTTTTCAATGTAGAAGATTCAAATTATTAAAAGTAAAAAGAGAGAATTAACTTTGTTAAAAATAATGCACTATGTACATTATGTTTAAAAACTCATAGCATACATGAATGCAAATTTACTAATAATTATAAATGTAAGCACTGTTCTAAAGCACATAACAATTTACTACATGATAATGACCCAAGTACACCATTCACCACACATGAAGAATCTTTCAAACAAACAACTCTTCACACAACGAATACAACAAAAAACGTATTATTACCAGTAGTTAAAATTAAAATTTATAATTCTAAAGGTATGCCTTTTATAGTAAACGCTTTACTAGACTCAGCATCACAAACATCGTTTATCACTAAAAAATTGTATGAAAGGTTACATATTGATGCTTTCAAATATGATGTAAATATTGTTGGAATTGGTAAAATTAAAACTAAGTCCAATTCCTCTGTTAAAGTGAAATTATTTTCTTGTGTTATGAATTTTAGCATTAATGTTACTTGTATAATTATTCCTACAATTACTAATAAGCTACCGACATTTTATTTTAACAAACAAGATATAAAATTGCCGGACAAGTTGCCATTAGGCGATCCAAATTTTAACATACCTGATAAAATTTCAATACTGTTGGGTGCTGAAATTTTTGCATCTGTACTGCAATCAGGTTTTCTACAAATACCAAATAGGGAAGGTAAATTAATAAACACTAAGTTTGGTTATGTAGTAATAGGTAATATACAGGATTTGAATAGCAATAAAGAAACTTCATCAATTCTTTCATTTTCTTCAATGGTTTCTTCCTGTAACAGTACCTATAAATTAGAAAAACTAATGAGTAATTTTTGGCAAACTGAAAAGGTTCCAGAATTATTTTATGAGCGAACATCAGAAAATGATTATTGTGAAGAAGTATTTAAAAAATGTTTAATTCCTGTAAATAATCGTTTTCAAGTAGATCTTCCGCTAAAACAAGACATTACTAAAATTCACCTTGGTAATTCATATTTAAAGGCGTCCAATAGATTTTTTTATTGGAAAAACGGTTGCACCAAGATGAATTACTTTTTTTAGAATACAAAAAATTTATAAATGACTACTTGGAATCAGGTGATGCAAAAATTATTGATTTCAATATATATAAACACAGATTGGATTCTAGTGCTTATTTTTTAGCTCATCATCCAGTTATGAAAAATGATAAAAGGACAACAAAAATACGAGTAGTTTTTGATGGTGGGTTAAAAACAGATCTTAAGCGATCTTTAAATGACGTATTACTAAACGGTCCAGTTATCCAAAAAGACCTTTTTGACATTTTAATATCGTTCAGAATGTACAAGTACGTAATGATAACTGACATTAAACAAATGTATAGAAAAATCCTTATTAATGATAAACAAAAATGTTTACAGAATATCCTTTGGAGAGAGGACAAGGATAGTGAATTGCAATGTTTACAACTTCAAACAGTTACTTGGGGTTTAAAATCATCAGCTTATATAGCAGTGAGATGTTTAATTGAGTTAGCTAAAATATATGAAAGCCAATGTCCATTAGCCTCAAATGCTATAATAAATAATTCTTATGTCGATGACATTCTTTGTGGTTCTAACAATTTAGATGAAGCTAAACTGCTTCAGTCACAACTAATAGAATTGCTTAGACTAGGTAATTTTCAATTGCACAAATGGATTTCAAACCATGATTCACTTTTAGTAAATATTCCCAACGAAAGCAGATACTTAGAGGAAATTAATTTACAACTTGAAAATGAAAATTACATAAAAACCTTGGGATTAACTTACGATGTCTTGAAGGATTCTTACATAATAAAGTGACCTACAAATGTTAATATGAACGAATTTTTTACAAAACGCAAGGTTCTTAGTTTTATTGCAAAAATTTTTGATCCTGTGGGGTTTTTGGGTCCTGTTATAACTAGAGCAAAGGTAATTATGCGGAAAATTTGGATAGCTAAAATTTCGTGGGACGAAAAATTGCCATCTGAGCTAAATGAAATGTGGGTAGAATTTGTTAAAAGTCTAAATAAAATGTCACCTATTGAGATTAAGCGTGATTTTAATTTTAGCGTTACAAAATCCATAGAATTGTTTGGGTTTTGTGATGCCTCTAACATTGCGTATGGTTGCTCCATTTATTCTAAGGTAACTACTTATGATGGTAAAGTTTCAACTAAACTAATTTGCTCAAAATCCAGAATTTCTCCTTTAAATGAAAAACTTACAATTCCCAGAGCTGAACTAAACAGTGCTTTGCTCCTATCAAAGCTAATGAAAAAAATTGTTTCATTATTCTCAACATATACTTTAAATATTTTCTTATTTACAGATTCAAAAGTAGTTTTATGTTGGCTTAAATCGTCTATATTTAAGTTGAACACTTATGTAGCTAATAGGGTTTCAAAGATTCTTGAGTTAAGTAGACCATTTAAATGGAATTATATTGAAACTCATTTAAACCAAAGTAATCTGATTTCACGAGGAATAAAACCTCACGTAATCATTACAATGATTTGTGGTGGAACGGTACAAAATTTTTATTGGACAAAAATATTGAATCACATTCTAGTGAAGAAATTGAATTAGCCAGAATTGTTAAAGTATGTCCAGGAAAAGACGACAAGGTTAGAGTTGTAGAAGTAAAGACTGCTTCTGGTAATTTTTTACGCAGTATCACAAAAATTGCTGTATTGCCATTTAATGATGAAAATACAGATTAGTTTGATTACGTTCGAAATTACTATTGTTTATTTGTTTTTAAGTTTTATTTTGTTAATGGGCTGTTCAAAAAAGGTATACTTAGTAATAGCAACTGTAAAATTAGTTTAATATAACATCATGTGATTTTAACACACTTCTGAAATAAATGTTAAATTACTAAAGATTTTCTTGTTTGCCCTCAGGAGTATGTTAAAAAATAGAATAATATATTTTAAAATAGAAATAAGGCTGTAGAAAAAAATGAATGTTGTTGCTAATAGAGAAGTTGTTGCTAATAAATAAAGTTTAGTTGAATAAAAAAATATATATGAAAAAGACATAAAAAGATTCTTTTTTGTGTAACAATTAATTAAACCAATATTAATCAATTAATGAAAGACAATATAACTGGCGACCTATACTATCGAAGGAAGAGTCTCTGTCTGTAACATGGCCCTTCAACAAAAATAAAATTGGTGAAGACAGATTTTTTAATTAATACCAACAAGTCTTTCTTAACATATTTAAAAAAAAACAAAAAAATAATTAAACTTCAACACCGTATATCTTTTAGACAATGGCGTTGCGGACCTAAGTTCATAGGAACTTTTTTCTTATTTTAGTGTTCTCTATCGCGTGTCACCCTGTATAAATATATATATATATATATATATATATATATATATATATATATATATATATATATATATATATATATATTATTTATTTATTTATTTATATGTAGTAAGGTAACCCGAAAGGGCCTTACAAACATACAACTTAATTACACACAAACCTTTATGTACAAAGTCCATTGGAACATTTTATTACACAAGCAACACGTTGTTAAGTTTTAGAACAACCCGGAGTACATAGTTTACTTAAATGAATTCCACTAAGTAACGATAGAGGTCGGCGCGAGATCCTTCTCAATAAGCAAAACCCCGAAATACTTCCACCCACAAAGCCACTAGAAGAGTGGAATATTCCAGTAGATAGGGAAGCGCTTAATGTAAACACTTCCCTTGCGATATAACCAAGGACGTTAACTATAATTAATCAAACATGAACACAAAATTCTCCCGGCGCGAATGAAGACTTTAATTATAAATCCACATACAATGAAGGTAAATTGCTACATGCTACACCTACGCTACTTTCAACTCGGTACCCACAAAAAAATTCATCTCACTCCACTCTATAACAATTTAGTAAAACCTTACCTTACCATTGCCCGAAAAAATTTTCACTATAAAAATGCAAAATCAACAAGCTGCATGCAAGCTTAAGAAAGCTACGTGCGACACAGAACTGCTGATTATGTGAGAGTGCGATAAGAATTCGCCCTGAAATCTGATCTTTTCTTTGTAAGCATCTAAACACTTTTGACAATCATAATCCACTGACTAATTATAAATTGAATTGTCAATTTAACTTTTCGGCGCCAATTACGTTTCTTAAAACTCATTCACACAACAATCACGGAGTCTTAACTTCTTAAACAGTTCCACTTCCTTTTACCTCAGGTCACGATGATTGGACGCTAATTTATTTCACGTAACGGAATCCACCGGTGTGAAAACAGCAACCAAAACTAGCAAGCCATTATGCCGAAGATATCCGAGGGTGACGTCACAGCGTTAATGTTATACCCCTGTAGAGACGTCAAAGCTTAAATGGCATATTCCTATAGTTATGTCACATTACAATTTAAATCTCATGCAAATGATTGGGAAACATCCAGGAGCGTACCTAAATTTGTACTAAAATCAAACCTTCCTTTACATGCAATTATCACATACCTGCAGATGGTTGCTGGAATTCTGTTATATAATTATAAAATAATAAACGTTTTTCAACAACAATGTGAAAAATTTGATCTCTCGCAAATGATTGGGAAACATCCAGAGTCGTAGCAAATTTTGTACTAAAATCAAACCTTCCTTTACATGCTGTTTTCAAAGAACTGCAGTGGGTTGCTGGACTTCTGTTTTATAATTATAATATAAAACACATGGAAGGGAACTAAAACCTAAAGTAACTCCTGAAGAAATTAAAAAATTTTTTGGGATACATGCAGTAATGGGATGTATAAAATTCCCTCGAATTCATTTATATTGGAGCACTCGCTTTAAATTTCCCGTAATTGCGGTTACAATACCAAGAGATAGGTTATATCTCTTGAGAGTCAATCTTCGTATTGTGGATGTCTGTACAGTCACAGAAGAAAATAAAAAAAACAATCGGCTCTGGAGAGTTCAACCAATGATCGATTTGGTAAGAAACCGTTGTCTGGAAATAAATAGAGAATCTCAAGCTGCATTCTCCATAGGTGAACAGATGATTTCGTTCCTTGGTCGATGTGCTTTTCGGCAATATGTTAAGAATAAACCAAGACCTGTGGGTTTAAAAAATTTTGTCTTAACAAGAAGTGATGGTACTGTTCTTGATTTCGAAATATACCAAGGAACTACTACAAACTTAAAAAATAAAGAACTGGGACTTGGACCTTCAGTCACTTTAAGATTGGTGCAAACTTTACCTGTTAATAGCTTTGTATTTTTTGATAGATATTTTTCAACGGTACCTTTGCTCCTTAAATTGTCAGAGTTACAAATACATGGCACTGGAACTATTATGATAAATCGTTTTAAAGGATTCACAATTAAGAAAGGCAATCTGATGAATAGAGGTGATTCTGAGCAGGTCGTTAGTAATAATCAGAAGATATGTATTACTAAATGGAAAGATAATAAATCCGTTTTAATGGCCTCTACAGCTTTCGGCCACGAACCCACACACTCGCTCAAAAGATGGGACAAAGCTAGTGCTAGTCGTGTAGATGTTCCATGTCCAAATGTAATTAAAATTTACAACGAAAAAATGGGTGGGGTTGATATCTGTAATCAAATGATGGAGTGTTACAGAACTTTCTTTAAAACTCGTAAATGGACATTGAAGGTAATTCTACATCTTTTTGATTTAGCTATTGTGAACAGTTGGATGGAATACCGCCGCGATTGCCACGGTAACAAATATAAATCAAAAGGTATTAAAGATTTATTATCCTTTCGCTTAGAATTAGCAGAATTTTTGTTATGTGGAACGAAAAGTCCGAATGAAGAGAACGATGACACAGAAGATGAACAGGAAGATCCTCGTCCAAAGAAAATGAGACCATCACCTTTACCTTCCACTGATAAAAGATATGATGGGTTTAATCACTGGCCTGTCATGGAAGATTTAAAAAACCCTTTATGTTGCAGATTGGAGTCCTGTAAGAGTAGGTCAAGAGTTTCATGCAGCAAATGTAAAATTTATCTCTGTATGAGTAAAAATCAAAACTGTTATTTTAAGTTTCACAATAAATAATGTAATAAAAATGTACTAGTTATTAACTTTTGTCATAAATAGCAATATGTGTACTGAATATTACTAATAAAAGTTAGAGAAAGATATAATTTATTAATTGTTTGTGTTAGTGCACAATTGTGCATGTCATGCATATACTCCTAGGAAACACAATCGTGAGTATCGATAAAATCTGTCAAAGTGACGTAGCAAAATTTTGAAAAAAAATAGAATACCTCTGTGTTCTCATAAGAGTTGACATGTAGAGTGAACAACTTTATTTTTCTACTTACATTGTTTCGGGAGTGTAAGGGTTAAAGTTATATTAAAACGGTGCGTGCAGTGCAATTTTCTTTCCAGCTGGACTGTAACGGCTATATTACCAGATGTACTATGAAATCCAGGATATGCATTATATGTTCCTTAATCATCTGTTAGCCTTATAGGACTAACAGGTAAATCTCTCCAATAAATTAAACACCAACGTAATTAATAATAATATTAATAAGAACAATAGTGACAATGATAAGGTAAGAACGATAACGTTTACAACAATGATAAAAAAGGTACTAATGATAAAAATGGGAATAATGGTATAATAATGACAATAACATTTTATGAACAAATATAATAATTTAGTTTTTTGTTAAAGAGTACTGTTCGCATAAGGTACACATTAAAGAATCTTTTATTTTCTGTTCTTCTTTTCTGTAAATTAAGCACTTCAAATGGATACGTCTTAAACAGAGCTGACACTGAATTTGGGTTTCTTCTTTGATATTAATCCCACAATAAAGACACTTTGTTTGCATATTATCAGAATTTCTCAATATCGAAAATTTAATCTCCTCCCTATATTTTTTCATTGAACATGGAGCAGAAAGTGACTGTTTTTTAACCATTTGGGAAAAAAAGTATATAACATACACTCCGCAATTGTGGGAGTCCTTTTGAATTAGGTATAGAGGTGTTTGAATAGACCATCCATTCGTTTGTATCTGATAATCACTGTTTTTGTTATAAACATTGGAAACGAATTCTAAAAACTTCTTTAAATATCTCCGACTTTCACGTTTCGTAGTTCCAAGTGGATTTAAGTAGGTAAATTCTTTTTCATTAGAATTTATAAACAAAAGGCACCAATGATTTCCATTAACGTTTATTGGCATCACAATTTTACCCTTAAGTGTAAACTCTACCCTGTTTCCTTGCCAATCCTTGTGGAATAATAGACTTGCAAAGGGGCTAGGAATTATGTTATACATTCTTTCGTCTTTATTTATTATATGTAAGGCCGCATCAATAACAAACCCGATTAGATAGTTCTTGCCAGTCAAACTTAAGTAATCTTCCATAAGAATTTCTTTCACTGGACTTTCTATTTCCTTGAAAGATGCCACTGTGTAACCATAGTTCCTATTAGACTTAAGATGTTGGTAGTAGTTTACATTATTTACTAGCCCATTTTCGAAAAATGTAAACTCTCTTTGAGGTAATGTACATCGCCTTCCTTCAAGTGGAATATTTTCTAATGGTGATACTATTTGCGGCAACATATAAAAATAAAAAAATCTTGAAGTTTTTTAATCATTTGGTGCTTCCAAAAATCTTTATTTCTTAAAACTCGCTGTAAAAGGAATCCTTTAGAGGTGAAAATAAAAAAATCACACCAACTTCTGTCTGTTACCTCTAATGTTCCTTGAATCTGATAAAAATACTGGTGATAAATTTTTAATTTACCATTGGAATCTAAGTAAGAGGATTTTTGAGGGGGAAGGTTTCTTATTCCAAATGGACATTTAATTTCCACTATTCCATTTGTACCCACTAAACCATCCGGCGACGAAGCCAGAAATGGATACGATCAATGCACTACTAAGCCCGACCTAATGGAATCATTTTTTGTATGTGCAGCGTAGGTTTTTAGGGCTGTTTTCGTACGTTATGCCGTGAAGTGCTGCAATACTTCTGGTAGCGTTTCCTGTTAACATTCTTTTTACTATATTATTATAGGACTGACTAGACCGTGACCTGCAAATTGTTCCAAACTCTGAGGAGCATATCCGTTTTCTTCTTTCAAGCCACCCCAATTCGCTGTGTTTGGTCTCTAGTGAGATGTTCAACCGATGCTTTTTCTCTTTCGTTTAACGTTATAGATTGTATAAACCTTTCACATTTCGTTCTGAGAGGTTTCTGTTTCACAAGTGTATCGCTGGCATTAATTTCTTCATTTATGTAACAGATCTTACAAATAAAAGAGTCTGTAAATGCCAGGTCTTCATTCGGAGCTTCACATTTTTGATGAACCCACTTATTGCATTTGTCGCATTGCACCCACTTTGTAGGTTCGTCATGGCTTCCTCCACCACAATAAAGACATCTTGTCTTGTCTACTGCAGATGTTATCATATCATCATTTTCTTCTTCTAGAAATTTAAAGTAACTTCCTCGAAAGCTGGTATTTGTTGAGGTTTTTCTGTCTTTCCATATTTCTTGAGACGACTGTATCTCCGGTATTTGGAACGCAAGCTTTTTTGTTTTGACTTGAATTTTTCGTCGGTTAGATAATGCATTTTTCGCAATACCCATGTCGGCTTCCTTTATTATGGACAATATACGCTTTCTACTTTTCCTCACAAATCGAGAGCATTTTAAGTTTTTACTGTTATTTAGTATGTTTTGCTTTAATAACCCAAAATAATTCTCAACTGGTGCATTACTGACAGTTTTCTCTTCACCCAAAAATATTGCACTCCACAAAGGAAAATAAGGCAAATATTTGTTGGCGATCAGATTTAAGAAGTCTGCATTATAAGTAAGATTTAATATGGATGAAGATTTTATACTCAATTCTTCGTTGGTTTGGATAACATTATTAAAATAATTATAAAATGGACTACTGTTACGCAAATTTTGATATCTCACGTCTCCTTTTAATTTTGTTTCTTCTAACTGTATTTTTTGTCTTTCTTCAAAATTTGTTTCAAGTTGTGTAGGGTCACATACATATTTTCTTGCTTCCGTAGTTTTATAATTTTCGTGAAGGCTTGTTAGAAGCACTACAACCCTTATAAAGTAGTCAGTAACATCCTTCCAATTACCTATTGTCATTAGCTTTATTAAAATGAGCCTGAACAATTGCTTCTGTTTGCCATCTTTTGCTAATTTTTCAATATCATTTACGAACAACTTCATTAAATGGGCATTGCATAAGTGTATTGTGATGAAATTTACTTTAAATACATTTATGGATAATTTTGAAAAGCACTCGTGTAAATATTCACTAATAGTCATTCTATTCAAAGCCAGACAAAGGGCATGAATATTGGCAAAACTAAAGTCTGTAACAACTCCCCGAAATAATGGCCATTTGTTATGTTCTTCACAATATATACGAAAGTCGTTAAGAATTTTAAATATCGTCTTTGCAAAATGATTGGAGGAAATCATTTCGAATATTGGACATAAACGCTTAATATTCTCCACTTTTATAACACCAGCATAAAGATAAACACGCTTCTTGTCCATAGGATTTCTTAAAATTCCCCCTGTTGCGTCGAAATAAATCATAGGTAAGTTAATATTTTTCTGTTTCTGTGCAAGCAGCATTTGTTCTCTGCTAAACAGTTTTATGTTAAACGGTACTGACACTTGTTGAATATAGTTTTTATGGTCGTGATACATTTTCAAAATATCCAAAAAATCGCTTTTATCTCTATCTAAATGGGACATTGCTTCTGTTCTTATTTTTCTTAATGTGTCATCTGATTTAATTGCTTGCAAATTACCTTCTTTGGTTAGTTGTCCCGAAGCTTTTAAAATACATTGTTTTAATATTCCAAAGGTTTTAGTTTCAAAAGTTGTTTCTTCACAATCTCGCGTTCTATTCCTTTTACGTAGGAAGAAAGTTTACTTGTATGAAAATAATCAAGTGAAGTACTGAAAACTGTTGCTAATAATTCTTTGGTGTCAATAATAATCTTAAATTTCTTACAATCTTTGTGAATGCATTGGGAAAAAATTGTGATTTGTTTCTTTCTTTTCAAATACTTTACTGATTTAAAAACAATTTGGCAAATGTTATTGATATATTTTGCAATTCTGTTACGAAAGTAATAGGTGTAATAACCTTTTTTCAACTTACTTTCTTCGTATAAGAAGTTCCAAACCTTCTGCTCTATCAAAAATTGTCCTTCAATAAAACAACAGGACTTGAATGTTGTACTACACTTTTTGCATATTTCTTGCATTACTGGGCAAAATGGTAGCAAAAGAGGTAGATAAGTTTTCTATTACACTCGGTATAATAATATCTTCGTTTGATAGTTCGTTTAATGCTTCCTTTGAAGCTCGGGTTTTCAAACTTCCGTTACCACAATCGTTGTTAATAACATTGCGGCTAGATGACGTTTTCTCAAGATGCACAGTAATGGGTGATACGTGACAATCATAGACATCTTCTATTCGAGACGAAACACTTGGAGAAGTGTTAGCTTTCTCTAAATCTACATTATTGTGCACAGGTGTTGAATGATATCCTGCGAGCGCCGTATTATATGATAAAAGATGATTACTGCTCTTTGGAGTACAAAACTGAAGGTTTGCAATTGAATTTATGGTTGGTGTTATTTTATATCTACTCTCCATTAATTCTCGAAACTTCTTTTGTTTTCGATTTAAGAGTCGAACAACATTTGAAGGATATCTGTAGACACTGTTTAAACGAAACGAAGATGCAATTTCAATTATGACGAGGTCTTTTGCGCTAAATAACGAAGCACAAAACACAACATGAGGGTAATTTGTTTTAAGGTAATCACAAATCCTATTTACAGCTCTATCTTCTGAATTCATTTTATAACTTACACGATCTAACTGGACGTTCACGAAAATTTAAAAAAATATTTAATCACGCCACTCAAAAAGCACTAATTTTTTTAACAACCATGTACAAAAATCAACTTAGATAGTCCACCCGAATTAAAGAACACCAGTAAAAAAGTAAAAAAAATTTGTTAACAACGAATAATATAAAAGTTATCACTAAAATTAAGTTCTCGATTGAAAAAAAAGTAACTAAAACTAAATGCTGATTATGAACAAGTATGCATAAAGAAATATTGAATATAATTGAAATCACTTCTGAACTTCTTAATATTTAAGAAAATCAAAAGCAACAAGTACACATTGTAAAATGTTAGGGGGTTTAAATAATAAGCAGATTCTTAAGCTGATTATCTTCAAATAACTGTAGGTAGGTACAGTCGTTAAATGAAATTTGCTCAATGTGACAGTTAGTTCATCAGTTACATCATTTTTCTCAGAAAAATATTACTTAAATACGCCTTCATTGTAGAGATGTGTATGTAAATACCTGCATTAAATGGCAATCTTTATTCATTACGAGCTTTTCCCCCGCAAAATTTTGCGGTCGAATTTAAATTTAATGATGATAACAAAACGCCTTTTTCAAAATTTAAATCAAATTTGTAACAAAATTAAAACCTTGAAATAAAATTCTTGCTCCGTTATTTCGTTCTACGCAAAATTTAGATGAAACATACAGATTTGGGATTATTTTGAAAAACAATAAACACATCGAAGCAAAAATTGTAGTGTACGTGTTCATTATTGCTTTATAAAATGACATGGTGAGTGGTTCCATACGAAAAGGATTAATTCGGTGATATGTAATCTGAAATAAAGTGATTCTATTCTAAAATTAAATTGCAATGCATATCTAGCATTAAATAAAACAAGTTCTTTTTTTTACATTATAATGTAAACGTAAAGGGTGGAATGCCAGGGTCAAGTTTGCTACGTCTCTGTGCATTTCCCAATCATTTGCGAGAGATGAAATTTTCACATTGTTGTTGAAAAACGTTTATTATATTATAATTATATAACAGAATTCCAGCAACCATCTGCAGGTATGTGATAATTGCATGCAAAGAAAGAAATGACAGGATAGAGTTTGCTACGCCCCTGTGCATTTCCCAATAATTTGCGAGAGATGAATTTTCCACGTGATTGTTTGAAAATGTGTTTTATATTATAATTATAAAACAGAAGTCCAGCAACCCACTGCAGTTCTTTGAAAATAGCATGTAAAGGAAGGTTTGATTTTAGTACAAAATTTGCTACGCCCCTGGATGTTTCCCAATTATTTCCGAGAGATCAAATTTTTCATATTGTTGTTGAAAAACGTTTATTATTTTATAATTATATAACAGAATTCCAGCAACCATCTGCAGGTATGTGATAATTGCATGCAAAGAAAGAAATGACAGGATAAAGTTTGCTACGCCCCTGTGCATTTCCCAATCATTTGCGAGAGATGAATTTTCCACGTGATTGTTTGAAAATGTGTTTTATATTATAATTATAAAATAGAAGTCCAGCAACCCACTGCAGTTCTTTGAAAATAGCATGTAAAGGAAGGTTTGATTTTAGTACAAAATTTGCTACGCCCCTGGATGTTTGCCAATCATTTGCGAGAGATCAAATTTTTCACATTGTTGTTGAAAAACGTTTATTATTTTATAATTATATAACAGAATTCCAGCAACCATCTGAAGGTATGTGATAATTGCATGTAAAGGAAGGTTTGATTTTAGTACAAATTTAGGTACG
>JARFJB010002259.1:702500-712500 GCA_036346205.1 Vesta saturnalis | reverse complement strand
ACACGCACACACGCACATACGCACACACGCAAACACGCACACACGCACAGACGCACACACGCACGCACGCACGACCTCGGTCATCGAAAGTATCAACTTTCTGATTCACTACAGCAACATCCGCGGTATCAGGTCTCATATTAATGCTATTCACCAACATCTTGAACAATTACAACCTGATATATTGTTTCTATCTGAAACACAAGTCTCCTCTGAAAGCTCCGAGTCACCCGACTTGCAATTTCCTCAATACCATCTTCACTCTAACTTTCGATGTAAAGGAGGCGTATGTGCGTACATCAAGGACAGAATTGCTTGCAAGAGGGTTTCTTCCTTAGAAAATAAAAATTTTGACGTGATTTGGTTTAAACATTCTGGTCCTAATTTTGTGAAATTCTACTGTTGCATTTATAGGTCTCTTAATGACAGCAACTTTCAAGATTTCTTCGATTACCTTAGTGTGAAAGTTGACTATCTCCTGTCTCAGTTTCCATCTTGCGATATCTCAGTTGTAGGCGATTTCAACGTTCATAACTCTAGTTGGCTTCAATTTTCATCTACTACAAATCCCGCTGGTCATAGTGCAGAAACATTTGCTATTTCATGTGATCTCACACAAATGATTTCTGAACCCACAAGAATCCCTGATAACCCTAACCATACTCCACATCTTCTAGATCTCTTTCTTACATCAAACCCTCTTGTTTATAAAACTTCCGTTCTTTCGCGTTTAGGTCTTTCCGACCATTGTCTAATAAAAATCATTTCTACTGTACCTAATTCCACTGTTGTTCGCAAAACCGATAGAACCTTGTGGTGTTTTAAGTCAGCTCGATGGAGTGATTTACGGGATTCCTTTGCAACCTTTCCATGGCGTGAATATTGTTTTAAGTCGTCCTCTTCTTTGGACATCGCTCTTTCAGTATCTGAAGTCATCCTCATGGGAATGGAGTTGTACATTCCGAAAAAACAGTACCGTGTAGGTCATTCACGTTCCAAACCCTGGTTCAATAAGGCTTGTTTTGATGCAATATCTTTAAAAAATAAATGTTACATTAAATGGAAATCTAATAAATCGGTTGACAGTTATGTAGAATACGTTGGTGCTAGAAATATCTGAAAAGGTGTCATCACTAAAACTAAAAAGTTGTTCGAACAACGAAAATGCAATGAACTAGCTACATCTCCTTTAGGCAGTCGTAAATTTTGGTCTTTAGCAAAAGCCATTAGTAAAAACTTTCGAATATCTTCATTTCCATGACATCAATTGACGGATCGGTAGTTGCTGATTCTGTAGACAAAGCCAACGTTTTTGTGGATTTGTTTGCATCAAACTCGTGTCTCACTGATTCTGGAAAAGATGTGCCCCTAGTCAACTCTTCTTCATTCGCTATGAAATCAATTCATTTTCGGTACAAGCTCTTAGAATCGATCATAAGTAGGCTTGATCTCAATAAGGCGACTGGCCCAGACGGTATCCCAGCTATTGTCTTAAAGAAATGTTCCCCCGAACTAGTACCAGCCCTATCTAAGCTCTATACGATCTCTATGTCTTATAGGGAATTCCCTTCATCATGGAAGTTAGCAAATGTTCAACCTATTCCCAAAAAAGTCGATAAGACCGATCCCTCAAATTACCGACCAATTGCCATCACTTCCATTTTGTCTAAAATCATGGAAAAAGCAATCAATCAACAACTACTCACGTTCCTTGAAACTAACAAACTCCTTAGTGACCACCAATATGGGTTCAGGCAAAGTCGATCAACAGGCGATCTTCTTTCATATGTGACCCAAGTTTGGAACAATAGAGTAGAGCAGTCCGGTGAAACAGTTGTAGTCGCTTTAGATATCTCAAAGGCATTTGACAAAGTTTGGCATAAGTGTTTACTTGCCAAACTCACCTCGTTTGGGTTAAATGATACGCTCATCAACTGGGTTTGTAGTTTCCTTGATAAAAGACGAATACGTGTCGTAGTTGATGGCTTTTTTTCAAAAGTTAGCATTAACGCGGGCGTACCACAGGGATCCGTTATAGCGCCTACACTTTTTCTGCTGTACATAAACGACCTTATTTCTTCAACAACTAACCCCATCCATTGCGTTGCTGACGATAGAACTCTTCAATGTAGTTCTACTCATAGTGATAATCCACCTTCTATGTCAAATCAAGAAATTAAAGCTGAAATGGCAAATTCAATTAACAAAGACATTCAACGTATTCTCGAATGGGGAAGCAATAATCTAGTTAAATTTAATGCTAACAAAACTCAGTGTTGACTTATGTCCGCCAAAAAAGATCGATCATTTCCTGTTGTAAGTATGAATGGCTCAGTCCTTAAGTTTTCAGACTCTATTACTCTGTTGGGTATGACTGTATCTTCAAATCTCTCATGGGTTGACCATCTTCTGTCAGCTACCAAAACAGCCGCTCGTAAAATAGGCTTTTTGTACAGATCTAAGCATTACTTTTCCTCTCGACAACTCCTTCTGCTGTATAAGGTCCAAATTCGGCCTCATCTGGAAAATAATTCTCACTTTTGGATTAGTGCTCCCCAATACGCTCTCGATATCGTTGATCGTATTCAAAAGAGAGCGATTAGGCTTATAAATGACCCGTCCTTAACTTCTCACATAGAAGGATGGTTTCAGTTCTTTCTTTGTATTATCGTTATTACAACGGCTATTGTGCTGGTGAATTACATTCTTTGATACCATCTCCGGCTATCTTTGCGAGAAACACTCGGTTCGCTCATTCACATCATCAGTATGCAGTACAAATCTCCACTTGTCGTACCAATCGGGCGCAATCCACATTTTTCTACACGGCTTCTAAACTCTGGAATGATCTCCCTAGTTCCTGTTTTCCTCTCACTTATAATATGAGAAAATTTAAGGTAGCTGTTCATAGGCATCTATTGGCAATTCATTATCCCTCTATCCATCCTCCTAAATGTTCCTGAGTGCTTTAGCACGATAGGCCTTATTTAGCCTGTTCAGGTCCACAATCATAAAAAAACACACACGCACACACGCACACACGCACACACGCACACACGCACACACGCACACACGCACACACGCATACACGCACACACGCACACACGCACACACGCGCACATACACACACGCACACACGTCTACCCGCTCGAACGCACGTACGCACGGGCGCACGCATGCACGCGCGCACGGACGCACTCACGCACGCACGCACGCACGAAAGCACACGCACACACACATCGTGGCCGATTTTGGTTAAACGCGTCAAATGAACTAATAGGTCGATTTAGCGATAGTAAATAAAGTTGATTGCATAACTTTCTATGCCTACATATGTATATGTAGGTCGAAAGGTAAAAAACGATAATATTGAATAAAGCTGTGATGGCATGTGTTCTTTCGAAATGCATGTTGTGTTTCACAAAATACATTATTTTTGCTTTAAAAATGTCTAGTGGCTAAACAATTTTCTAAAACTTTTGAAATTGCTAATAAAAGGTGTCCTTGTAATATTCTATAAGTTTTTAATATCTGAATAAAAATAAACATCTAACAACTTTTAGCGATTGGGAAAAATCCCGCATACAAAGTTATTGAGATATCATAATGGTGAGATAATTTGAAACGCGCACCGTCTTATGAAAAAAAGATGTTATCAGGAGATCTGAAATTCGACCTTTCATTCCATTAACTACATAGGCATTTCTATTTCTTCTACGCGAGGAGAAAATATGTGTTGAATGTTAGATTTATAATTGATATCATCAATAAGCTAGGATGGGTTGCTAGAACTTCAAAAACTTTGAACCTCAAGTACACACAACCTAGTGGGTAGATTTGTACTGCACTTCCTTTAAAGGACCCAACAGTAGGGATAGATATGCATCTTTCACAATAAGTTTAAATTACATACAAGAAATGGTCAAACTTCAACATTTGCGGATAAATATGAGTTGTGGCAATCTCTTTGTAGAATTCATAGACACACTAAAGGTATTGGTAATTGTCTGCGTCTGCGACTGCATCTGCGTCTGCGTCTGTGTCTCCTTCTGCGTCCGCGTGCGCGTCTGCGTCTGCGTCTGCGTCTGCGTCTGCGTCTGCGTCTGCGTCTGCGTCTGCGTCTGCGTCTGCGTCTGCGTCTGCGTCTGCGTCTGCGTCTGCGTCTGCGTCTGCGTCTGCGTCTGCGTCTGCGTCTGCGTCTGCGTCTGCTTCTCCGTCTGCGTCTCCGTCTGCGTCTGCGTCTGCGTCTGCGTCTGCGTCTGCGTCTGCGTCTGCGTCTGCGTCTGCGTCTGCGTCTGCGTCTGCGTCTGCGTCTGCGTCTGCGTCTGCGTCTGCGTCTGTGTCTGTGTCTGTGTCTGTGTCTGTGTCTGTGTCTGTGTCTGTGTCTGTGTCTGTGTCTGTGTCTGTGTCTGTGTCTGTGTCTGTGTCTGTGTCTGTGTCTGTGTCTGTGTCTGTGTCTGTGTCTGTGTCTGTGTCTGTGTCTGTGTCTGTGTCTGTGTCTGTGTGTGTGTGTGTGTCTGTGTCTGTGTCTGTGTCTCTCTGTGCCTGTGCGTGGGGGGAGGGCGGAGGTGCGTACACTTGCACGTGAGTGAGTGTACGTGCGCGTGCGTGTGCTTGCGGGTGTGTGCGTGCACGTCCGTATGTGCGCGAGTGTGTGGTTTTTGATTCGTGTATGCGAATGTGTGTGCGTGTGTGCTTGTATTCCCGAGGGTGCGCGATTGTGCACGTGCGTGCGCGTGTGTGCGCGTGTGTGCGTGCGTTTGTGCGTGCGTGTGCGTGTGTAAGTGGTGGTATGTGTTTATGGATTTGTGTTGTGCGTGCTTTAGTATACGAAGAGTAATCGCTTGCGGAGAGATTAATTTGAAATGATTAATAATGTAACGTATTATCAAAAACCCAAAGAGCTAACCTTTGAAATGTTGCACTTGTATATATTTTATTCGCGACGTTAGAACTAACACATGATTGAATCACACGTTTTGGTGACACATTTAGACGGAATTGTCAACATGTGTTATATATATATATATATATATATATATATATATATATATATATATTTAGGGTGACTTATTAGGAACGGAAGCACTCGCGAATAAAAGTTGTTTGTGGACGAATTTCAACCGTGTGAGAAAACTTGGATGTACAGGGTTTTATATTATATTTTTTTAGGCAGCGTCGGATACTTTCTTTAATTAAATTTAAATCTAAACTGGCAATCCTGGGGCTATTATGAGAATTGTTTGTGAAGGAATTTTAAATTTCCTGCTCGTGAATACGTCTTCTCCATTGATTGTTCCCTTTTAAAATGCGTTTTGATACAGCACCAAATTCCATAAAAGTATTGTTTATTTTTGAAACTGTACTATGCGTCATATTAGGTCTATCTGGGTGTCTGTTAAAAATTACACTCACCTCTATTGCCGTCAGATAATTTTCTCCCGAAAGGTGTACTATTCCAATTTTTTCTTGTAAAGTTAGATTTTGAGCCACTGAAAAGAATTATGGAACTTATTGAACCATGCACAAGAAATATTACAATGTGCCACTATTTGTGAAGTATGATATTTGTTGTCTAAACTTTTGTTTTTCACAGCCTACCAAATCTTATTCATATTACTTTTAAGCAACGTTGATATTATAAGTTATAATAACCACGAAATAATAATAAATTGACAAACTTACCTACCAATTGATTAGAGTAATTGTTGGTTCTTTTATGTATACTGGTTTTTATGGTTCTTGTTAATAATTACACCAGGGTTTAAGATGTTTAATTTTGTTTCTCTTTGGGTTCTATTCTATATGTTTTTATAAAAGAATAAGTTCACCAACAAAGGCAAACACTGGTGATGTCGGTATTGTCATAACTTTTTTAGGAACAAACTTTTTTTCGCAAAAATTGGTACAAATGCATCCTAAGGGCTCTTGAATCCAGTGGTGTAGTCAGACTTTTCATAAAAAAATCTCTAACAAAGTTTTGGTATTTTTCACTTAGAAAAATGTGTAGTATACCTTTAAAATCAGAATTTCGGATTCAAATTCTGCATCAAGATAGAGCTCTTAGAGATCTACCTTATAAAAGAAATCCGGTTCAAATCTGTCCATAAATAATTTTTGTACGAGAGTGTTTCCACTCTTAATGGGTCACCCTGTATGTATGTATGTATGTATGTATGTATGTATGTATGTATGTATGTATGTATGTATGTATGTATGTATATATATATATATATATATATATATATATATATATATATATATATATATATATATATATTATATATATTATATAAATGAAATTTTATATACGTAAAAATATTCCCCCGATTGGGCTTCGAACCCATGTCCTCTTGTTGACCATATGAGTGCTCTACCAACTTAGCTACAGACGTTATGAATTCCATTCGACAGATACTCAATATGTATATAATTTGTTAACAACACGATATTCTGTTAACTTACATGTAACAGTTACTATTTGTGTATAAAATTTTTCAATTTTGTATTTGATAAATAAAATCATGAATTGTAATTCAATAAAGTGACCAAGGATAATATATTATATATATATATATATATATATATATATATATATATATATATATATATATATATATATATATGTGTGTGTACAGGGTGAGTCACGAGAAACTGTACATACTTCTACCATAAGTAGAGGCACCTTAGGGGATTATCAAATGACCATTAAAAAATGTCTTCTTGTTTTGTTTATTAATATACAGGGTGAATTATGGATCTTCACCAAAACAATGTTTCGTCATATCTTTTCAATGATTAAGTCGATTTGTCTCATTTTTCGGTGAAAGTGTGTATTCGTGTCTAGCAACTAACTGACATTCAGAATTAAAAAAAATCCAGGACCGTCTTCGTGCTTCATATCCAATACTTCACCCTGTATATGATTTCTCTAAAATCTGATATAATTTTTTCAGAGCGCATTAATAGACAGTTAAACCTGGGTATTTGAATTTTTTGTTACTCTTACATCACATTTTCAATTAAAGATTAATTTTAGAGTCAAATTGAAAATTCGCAATAATGAAATATCTTACTGTATAATAATGTTTAGTTATTAAAAAGAAATCTTTAAAATAAACAGTAACGACACACACTGTGCTCCAGTATGGTAAATACCATAATTTGAATTGATTTACAGGGCCGGATTTAGAAATCTGGCATATCTGGTTCATCTCAAAAATTCACCCTGTATGTAACTTTTTCCACCCTTAATAGACAGAAAACAGATAAAAAATGTTTGTAATAACCTATTTTTCTTATTTGTGTGAGGAAAAATTATGTGAAATTGTTTTAATCGGAATGAAATGAACAAGACCAGGTAATGTTTATTCATAAATTAAGACATAAAATGAATAACAATAACCAAACAATAAAACAGTTTTAACAACGTGGAACAAAGTAAAAAACAATTTAATAAGCATTACGATTATAAAAGATGTTCAAAATGAAATCCATCTGCCTCAATACACTTTTCTTATCGAATGTTTAAAGGTGTAATGGACTTTCTGTTTGTCAGTGGGTCATTTCTGATATGTAACAAATATTGCAGCAGGCTGTGACAATTTGATAAGATCGTGGTTGAGATTATTTGTTTAATTTAGATCTCAATTTGTTTAGAGTTTTAATAATTGTTAAGTCAATTACGTTGGGTATTCATAGGGTGTTTTAACTTTTTTGTTCAAAAATGCCTTATCAGTTTTCTAATGCTGAATACGCTGATATTATTTTTGTTTATGGCTTTTGCAATGGTAATGGTATGGCTGCCGCAAGAGAGTATGAAAGGTGATTCCCTCAACGCCGAATACTCAATCATCAAACGATCGGGTCAGTTTTTAATTTCTTGAAAAACAATGGTACTTTTCCTAAAACAAAATCAGAACGAAATGTAGATCCTCTTTTAGAAAACAATATACTGGATACTGTGGACTTAAATTCAAAAATAAGTACCAGAAAAGTAGGTGTACAATTAGGTGTTTCCCAATCCAAAGTAAGTAGAGTGTTGCGAAAATATAACTTACATCCGTACCACATACAATTAGTTCAACGGTTACATCCTGGAGATGAAATCCGCTGCCTAGCATTTTCAAGGTGGGTTGCAAATCACCGACTTGTATTGTACAGAACTTTATTCACCGATGAAGCACAATTTACCAGCGATGGAATAAATAATTCGCGAAATTCGCACGTATGGGCCGAAGAAAATCCACATGCGTTTCGAGAATATCGCTCGCAACAAAGATTCTCTCTAAATGTCTGGATCGGAGTAATCAACGCTCATTTCATAGGACCCCATTTTTTTGATGGGCCACCAACAGGACACGTTTATTTAAATTTTTTGCAGAATATCTTACCCAATCTACTCGCTAATGTGTTCCTACGAAGAATCTACTTTCAGCATGATGGTGCATTATCTCATTTTTCCATTGATTATTACATTTGGGGGCGATTAAAAGAGCTGGTCTACGAAGAAAATATAAATGCGCGGCAACAGTTCATTGACAGATTATTCACTGTTGCAACATTATCAGAAATGACCCACTGACAATCAGAAAGTCCATTATACATTTAAACATTCGACAAGAAAAGCGTATTGAGGCAAATGGATATCATTTTGAACATCTCTTATAATCGTAATGTTTATTAAATTGTTTTTTACTTTGTTCCACATTGTTAAAACTGTTTTATTATTTGGTTATTGTTATTTATTTTATTTCTTAATTTACGAATAAACATTACTTGGGCTTGTTCATTTCATTCCGATTAAAATAATTACACACGATTTTTCTTCAAACATATAAGAAAACTAGGTTATTACAAACGTTTTTTTATCTGTTTTCTGTCTATTAAGGGTGGTAAAAGTTACGTACAGGGTAAATTTTTGAGATGAACCAGATATGCCAGATTTCTAAATCCGGCCCTGTAAATCAATTCAAATTATGGTATTTACCATACTGGAGCACATTGTGTGTCGTTACTGTTTATTTTAAAGATTTCTTTTTAATAACTAAACATTATTATACAGTAAGATATTTCATTATTGCCAATATTCAATTTGAGTCTAAAATTAATCTTTAATTGAAAATATGAGGTAAGAGTAACAAAAGATTCAAATACCCAGGTTTAACTGTCTATTAATGCGCTCTGAAAAAATTATATCAGATTTTAGAGAAATCATATACAGGGTGAAGTATTGGATATGAAGCACGAAGACGGTCCTGGATTTTTTTAAATTTCGAATATGTCAGTTAGTAGCTAGACACGAATACGCACTTTCACCAAAAAATGAGACAAATCGACTTAATCATTGAAAAGATATGACGAAACATTGTTTTGGTGAAGATCTGTAATTCACCCTGTATATTAATAAACAAAACAAGAAGACATTTTTTAATGGTCATTTGATAATCCCCTAAGGTGCCTCTACTTATGGTAGAAGTATGTACAGTTCCTCGTGACTCGCCCTGTATATGCAGGGTGTCCGTTTTTCGAGCACCAACATGGGGATCTCAGTTATTTGAAGAGATTCAATGTCGGATAAATTAGACCAATGTTGCGCATTTTGGTGCTTAATAATATATCGTTACGAAATTTCTGATAGTTTCAGAGGGTGCCAACATTAAAAAAAAACAAATTTTCAATTTTCGATTTCTATAGTTCCCCACAAATAGTAGTCCAAGGCATAAAGGTCCGGTGCCCACGCCGGCCAACATATTTCCCCATTATTAGAAATAACTTTACGAGAGTAATGCGATAAATAATAATCAGTGACCCTTCTAGCGTTATTTGGCGGAGCAGCGTCTTGCTCGCACCAGATGTTATTCAAGCGGTTGAAGTAAATATTATTATCAATGTAATTAGGAATCTTTAAAAATGCAAGTATCTATCTGGAGGTAAGGTGTCTTCATACATGTATGGACCAATTATTGTGTTGTCAAATAAACCGACCCATACATTTACA